>CM022755.1:34151020-34218520 GCA_012411365.1 Ameiurus melas
ATAGATAGATAGATAGATAGATATACAGCTTTATTGCCATCTAGATTCATTCTAGCAGAAGTTCAGGTTAGAAGAGTGTGATAATGATCAGCACAAGTGTTTTCACACATTCTTTTTATTGTAGAATCCAAAGCAGAAAATCAAATCTCTTCAACATTTCCAATGATCACATGGTCTTGATCAATTGACACAAGGTTTGTTTTGTGTTTTTTTTTTTTTCCTTCGTCGTCTGATGAAAGACTTTCTGAAATTTGGTAACACTTTCATTTAAGATTTGGTAATAAACTATTTATAATTACATATAACTACTTATAACAAGTAATACATAGTTTACTTATTAATATGCACTTCAATTTATTTATTTTTTGTTAATATATCATTAAACCCTAGAAAAGAAATGTATTAAATAAAATGAATCTCTCGTGCGCTACTTTTCAAGAAGTCAGGTATTAAACAAGCCTGATCTGATATTGAGGAGTGTTAGGATAATGGGAAGCTTAAAGAGTGGGTTCCGAAAACTAAAGATTCAGTTTAGTTTAGTTTAGTTTAGTTTAGTTTAGTTTAGTTTAGTTTAGTTTAGTTTAGTTTAGTTTAGTTTAGTTTGGTTTGGTTTAGTTTAGTTGACAAATATAAGCAAGATTACCTCTCAGCTTCTTTATCAAGGATAACACAATAAAGTCCAAAACCTATCCCAGGAAGCATCGGGCACAAGGCGGGGTACACCCTGGACAGGGTGCCAGTCCATTGCAGGGCACACTCACCTACACACTCATACACTACGGACACTTTAGACACGCCAATCAGTCTACCATGCATGTCTTTCGACTGGCGGAGGAAACCGGAGTACCCGGAGGAAACCCCCTCAGCCTGGGGAGAACATGCAAACTCCGCACACACAGGGCCCCGGCAGGAATCGAACCCCAGACCCTGGAGGTGTGAGGCTCTAAGCCACCGTGTGGCTTAAGCCACCTAACACAATATAGTCACACAATACACAATAAAGTCCTTGACTTATTTGATTTGTGGAAAGGCAGCATCTACATATGTGTTTTGTTGTTGTTGTTGTTGTTGTTGTTGTTGTTGTTGTACACCTCATTGTACACTCTACAGCTGAACAACTCCATTCGCATGTTCCTGAAAATAATGTACTAAATCAAACTAAATTAACTCCACTACACTACGACTTGTGTTGTACAGACGTGCGTCTCACTAACATGGGAAAAAAATCATTTGCCAAGAGTCTTATTAATTATTATTCTACGCACCATGTTTAGCCCGAGCAGTCTAAAAAGGTCTTTGTTTTTTATTAATACAGCAAAAAATAAAAATCCTTATTCAACGAGGAAAGTTCTCGACTGATTTCTAATATAAATGCATGATATAACATCTAACCATTTAGACTTTAAAACCTATCCCATAATCGATTCATTAACTGCTAAACCTGAATTTGAACGAGTAAGCGACACATAACTTGCTTTTAAGTAGTTTACTACTGAAGCTTAGATTAAGGTGTTGCCGTCATTTCATTTCATTTCAAAAACAACATTCACATGTGCTCTATACTCTGATTATGAATGATCATTCCTTACCCTGAACGTACAGTGCGTATAACTTATAAATACACCCTAAATAACCCTAAATACGTTACCACCCTTGTGTGTATTAGTGTTGTATAACTACACTGTCTGGAGTGTGTTACTCCACTTATACCACAGCAAATTGCCAATGATTACAGTGTTTAATTTAATTATGAATGACACACCGTGCATTTTAACGCTTTATAGTTAAGATTTAATGTTGTGGAACATCTGAGAGACAAATTAGTTCCTGTTCTCACTTAGATTATAGCAATGATAAACAGTTGTTCTATCACCAGCATTTCCTCTCTCTCTCTCTCTCTCTCTCTCTCTCTCTTTCTCTCTCTCTCTCTCTCGCCTTTTGACTGAGAAACCGGAAAGCATAAACTTTCTGTTACACCTGAGACTCATTCCATAAATGTTGAATAAGACAAAAAAAAACAAAAAACCCTTCACCACATCAATGTCTAAACGGTTTGTTTTGTTTTGTGTTAAACACCACCAAATTTTTCAAATCTCTTTAAAATCTCTGTGCTCTGTGATTAGAATGAGTGCATTAATATGAACCTATTGTCCACGTTCTAGCCAGAACTACATTCCGAGTCGTGCTGCTTTAGGAAAATAACGCTCATGTTCTGACCAATCAGATTCAAGAATTCAACCACGCCGTGGTACAATTTTGCAGTCATGAAGCCAATTTTTATGGCATTTATTCAGGGTTAAATTCAACACTCACCGCTCTATTGCGACCACATTCTGTTGCATACCGTGCTAGAATAAAGTGCCAACAGTCACTGTTCGGCGTCTATCGTGGACAATCTGTTGAACATATTTACACTGAAATGTCCAAACGGCTGTGAGGATGCGAATCCTTGACTCGGAGTGTCCTCTCCTCTCAAACCCCTCCCACAGCTCTCAATTATTCATTAACCCCAAATTGTGTTTGTCTCATGTGGAACTTTGTCATTTCCTCTGCTAACGTGCATCTCGCCTCACTCCTCTGCCAATTTCCTTCCCACACAGACAAAAAAAAAACAAAAAAACAAATAAGTTAAGGAATCTATTTCTGCCCTGCAAAGGTGCAAGGTCCTGATTTGTCTGTATCCTAAGACTATTTGTATTACAAAAGGCGGATATAAATTATGAATTGTGTGTGACAAGAGGCAGAGGAGGAAAAGAAAAAAAAAAAAACAACAAAAAAACACATCCCGTAGGAAGAAACGAATCAATGAGAGATTGACGGAATATTTTGGGTTCTGTATCTGAGAAAAGGCTTCAGAATTATTACAGATGATCAGAAGTGCTCTAAATTCTCCATCCAATAAAAGTTGAAATTTTCATCTAAAAAAAAAAAAAAATCGGTTAAAAGTTTAAATTCTTCACTCAGGTTAAAGTGGAAAAGTATTAACTCAAGTTTATTTAAAGTTGGAAAGTGCACGAAGTATGTCACTTCGTGTTAGCATCCAATCTTGGTGTAGAGGTAAGTTTAGCTAATTTGCTAACATTAACCATCTATATATATAACTAGCATGTTTACTTTGCTAATGCCAGCTTAGACTAGCATAGATTCGAGTTGCTAACATAAATCCGCTAGTTAACATAAATCCTCTACTACGGGATATTTTACTTCTGATGAATTCCTTATCAAACTACGTAGCATTAGCTATGCATATGAGCAGCAAACGCACAGAGATCGAACGATGCTTTCACACAAAAACGGTGTTGTTGCTTGTTCGTGGTGGTTAACTGGCAAAAGTCTTACTTTTATAAGTTCAATAAATTTTAAAACTTAAACATTCTGACGTTGCATCGGTGCTGAAGTTTACGGTTAATGTTAGCTGATGTTGCACATGATGTTAGCTGAGGGAATCTTCATGACATGAAGTGTGTTTATTTCATATGCAGTTAATAAAGGTCTTGTTTGCTTCTCATTATCATTCAAAGAAAAAGAAAAGGTTGATTACCTCATAATTTGTGGTGTTTATAACGAAAGCACGACCTTTTGACGAGATCTGATGCAGGAAATAATACGGTGTTTAAGAAAGCTGCTTTAAAATATATATATATATATATATATATATATATATATAATATATATATATATATATATATATATATATATATATATATATATATAGAAAAATAGAGAGAGAGAGAGAGAGAGAGAGAGAGAGATGGTCAGAATCTCTGTACTTTTCCCTTCTTCTTTACAGGCTTTTGAATGATAAAATCCACCCTGCCAATACCAAAAATGTACGATCGGTTGTTCTTTAAGACTAATATGCTGAAGTGTAATTATAATTCGGTGGTGCAGACATTATTAACACTCAGAGGCAGGCATTTTGGGCTCCTCCTAGATGGCCAGTATAAGAGGAAAATGTGATGTGAAAGATATTTCATGTGAGACTCAATGAATAAAATAATAGGGGTATAAAAGGCTCTGCAAATGACCCTCTATGGAGAAAAAAAAAATCCTCCACATGTTTTAACCTCTCATTTTATCTGGAATACTTTAATAAGCACTTATTTAACTTTATACATTAAACATGGTCCGAGGACTTTAATGTATTTTAAATATGGCCTTAAGTTGTTCAAATAAATGACTATTTAGACAAGAGTGTGTCACAGAGGGGGAAGGGGGAGGACACGGGTGCGGTCGCCACGAAATGATTCGATCTCGAGATGAAATATCATCTCTCTACATCCTTATAATCCTTATAAAGTAGTAACGATTTACGGCTGTACACCACTCAGAGTGTATCCTGCGCCGGGTGAAACTTCATTTATTTATCAGAACGTCTTGTTCATTTCTGTTTTTCGATCGTCATATCGGGTTGTCGTGAGACGATAATCTAATCGCGCTTGCGGCCGCTTTGTTTTGCGAGTCAAACGGGTTTGGGTAGCTCTTAATATTCTGTCAACGGAGCAATTTGTGCATACGGTTGTTAAACAAATAACAAAATCGATAGGAAAACATCTATTCCTGAGGAAAAAAGACATTTTCAAGAGACACATGAGTGGATTTCGTAATGTGTTTGGGGCATTTATTGCCAATGTCAGCTTTGCTCAACACTCAGGAGGATCAATGTGTGTGCTGTAATCGGATGAAGATGCAACACTCAGTGCTGTGCCTTTATTCAGCAGTTTAAGGACCACTGACTTTTTTCAGGCTGGAAGTGCGGACTCACATAACGACACTTCCTGTAGGATTTTCCACTTTCCATAACCTTAGAATGTTATAAGATGTCATTTTACACTATAGTGTGAATTAAAGTCTAAATCAATGCATTACACAGGGTAACTCGTTAATAATTACTGAAGCGTTCGTGCTTTGGTACTCGTTGCTACATTACACCCTTGTAGATTTTGATCTATTATAATTATTGTTAGTGTTATGGTAATTGTTGTCCATTTCTTTCCAAAGCTGAGGTAGTAGAATAGGCCAAGGTATATTAGATAGTAGATCTCCGGGGGGGGGAAAGGCTTAGGTATTGGAATTGGGATGCCATAATTAGCTAGTAGTTCTATGGGAGAAATGTAAGACTAAATGAAACTAATTATTGCTAAAGACTCGAATATATCAAACTGCTATTAACATACTTAATTAACTAGCAGTTCTTGGTAGTTCATATGAGTAAGAGCATTCTTAATGAAGAACTCACCAATATCTATTGTTATGAGTCTCTACTGGTACTTATTCAATCAGATTCAATCTCGTATATATATATAAATATATATATATATATATATATATATATATATATATATATATATATATATATATATATATATATATATATATATATATATATATATATATATATACATATACATCAGTGTTGAGTAATATTTTCCATCTTCATCTCTTCCTGCTTCAGTACAAGTCTAAAGAAAGGGGTTTTGGCAACAGAAGGTCAAAGTGATTTGATGAAAAGGAATGAAACACCTCCATAATCGTATTCCACTATATTTAAGACATCAGCTTGGGATTTTTTTTTTAGGCAGCTGGCAACCCTCGTCCCTAATGTTTATCAATTATTACTCATCTTGGAGGATTCAACGCCCAGTCATCTCAGATGTTTCTGAAGATTTCTGTTGTTTTTTTCTTTTCTTTTCTTTTCTTTTCTTTTTCAGGCACTTCACAAAATCTTCACAGCACATAACAGTCTAAAGGGATTCCTTCCATCACACTTCTAGCTGCTCAATCACAACTGGTATTATCAAGGACCAGTCCTAAATCACTCATATGAGACATGTGATGAGCCAAATGGGGTGATACAGAGATTTCTGTATCTGTAGATGGTAAATGTGTGATCAGGGATGGGATTGTGCCAAAAACGGTTTGTGTAAATCTTTTCAAGTCTCAGGTTATAACCTAGTTATACACTAAAAAGCATGTTACCCAGTAACTTCGGCAAAGCTAATAGTTTCGAGAATCAGGAATGTAAATCTGGACATCCTGAAATATCCTGGGAGTTAAATGGGTTAAATAAAGTTAAGACTGTATTCAGAGTCGAAGACTGAAATCCAAACATGACATATATATTTACACAGGGAAAGTTACACGTGTTCAGACTCGGGTTACGCACCTGCTTAAGTACTGCTTCAGAGGTTGCCAGATTTTTTCTGAAATACAAGCATTCAAGGTGTTTTTTTGTTTGTTTGTTTGTTTTTTTAATCATCCAGATCATCAGGTTTAAACACAAGCACTCACTTTATCCCTGAAAAAAAAAGTGAGCTGAACAGGAACATGTTTTTTTTAGTATTTGCAATACCGTACAACACAAAACCAGGAGACAATATATTGCTGGATAGTTAGGTAATTTTGCAAATTTGGTTTAAGAGAATGGATTCCACCTTCATTATAATAAAAAGCACTTGATGCAGCGCATGTTTTTTTTTAACATGATTTATATATATATATATATATATATATATATATATATATATATATATATATATATATATATATAGAGAGAGAGAGAGAGAGAGAGAGAAGAGAGAGAGAGAGAGAGTTTAATATGGATACCAAATCGAGATCTAATTAACACCTGATCTAATTAATATGTTTTGGCTAAAATTTAGGGTTTCTTTTTTGTGTGTATTTAGTTGTGCATGCTAGGAATGTGAATGAAATGCTGTATTTGGGGAGTCAAACCCGTATTTGTCTATCTCACAAAATATTAGAAAAATGTGAATAAATAAACACTTTTGCTCCATGAAGCTCTAAGTTAATACAGTAGTAACATTACACAAACAGCTAAAATCTAACTTTTTTTTTTTTTTCAATAGTAATAAAACAGCTTAGGACTGTTTATAATAGATTGTCCTCTTTTCCCATTCTCTGCCTCTTCCTGACACTTTTCCAAAATATTAATCCCAGGAAATGTTATCTCATCACTAGTATTTACAGAATTAAATCTCATACCAGGAACCACTTCTTCATGCTTTTCAAATGAGACTAATTGTCGTTTACATGCGCATAAATATGGATCCGTTTTCCTTTTTCAATTAAGCAGACAAATGTTATTTACATAGCTACACGGTGTCATTTATAATTCAGTTGTAATTAAAGCATTTCTTTGTGCTTCACCGCTGACCACCTGTTGGGACGCCACACTAAATATTTAACACGGTTTTCTCCGTAGATTTTTTTTCTATCTCTCTCTCTTCCTTTTTGTCTCTTTGATGTTTTGTTTCACATTCTTCCACTGTTTTCCTTTGCGCCATCTCAGTGGAATAGCCGAGGAATGTTCTCACTCTCCTCTTTCAAGCCTGAAACTTTGCATTTTAACAGTTGTCTGGAGATGTTTTTTTTTCCCCCTTTCCATATGAAATATCTTCCTTAATAAAAGTGGAAGTGAGGGGATAGAGAGAGCGAGGGGAAGAGCGGTAAATCTGCGCTAACCACACAGAGGCCCAGGTCTCTGGGAGACTGATTAGCATCCCGCCTCGGTAGTGCGCGCCTCGATAATTAGGGGATGTTCAGCTCTGCGGCCTTGATGCCTTCTCCCAGGGCAGGCGGCAATTACTGAAGCCTTCGCCTTTCCCGCCGCTTTCTGAACCTACTCGCTGGTGGAGAGCTTTCTGTACGAAAGGTCTGCTAATTTCCTGCAATCATGCTGTAAAGATGGAAACAGAGAAGACGTGGGTGCCAGGATTGTCTAGCCAGAGGGCATTACTTATCTATCAGTCGAGTGGCGTAGTGTGAGTGTAGTTGTAAATGTGAAGATGTCGGTCAGTTTCGCATACCATGCGCGCAGTTTGAATGAGTGTGTGTGTGTGTGTGTGTGTGTGTGTGTGTGTAAGATCAATGGTTTAGGCTGAGTGGACTGCTGGAGATTAAATAAGAGAAAGGACAGCTTGATATGGAAAGACATTGAACAAAGATAAATTACGGCTCATGGGGGCATCATTAGAGGGCAACAACTCAACCTTTGTCTAACACACAGTGTTGGTTTTGTACTGAGTTGTAGAGTATGGATATGTGTAAGGAATAAAACACTTACCAGACAGACAGGATGTCCAGAAGTGTTGGATTCCTATTATATTACAGCAATTTGCCAACAATGTTAATGTGTCATATATTAAAGACTGACACACTGTACTATTATCTGCTCTTTTTTCTGTATGTTGAATTTAATAAGACAAAAAATGTACCCTGTCTGGGGGAACGGTGGCTTAGTGCTTAGCATGTTTGCCTCGTAACCTCCGGTTTTGGGGGTTCGAATCCTTCCCCTGCTCTTGTGCTTCAAGGGTTTCCTCCAGGTACTCCAGTTTCCTCCTCCAGTCCAAAGACATGCAGTGTGGGCTGATTGGCATTTCCAAATTGTCTGTAGTACGTGTGAATGTGTGTGCGATTGTGCTCTGCCAAGTGTTCAGGTTGTCCCTCGCCTTGTGCCCCGAGTTCCCTGGGTTCACCCGTGACCCTGTGGAGGATAAGTAGTGGATGTACTTTGTCATGTTACTGAGAAACCACAAAACATAAACAACTCAGAAAAAATGCAAAATCTTTCCTATATCTGAAGGCACTAATACTGGAGTCTGTTTACAAAAAAAAAATGCAAAATCCTCACGAAAAACTCACCATGTCAGGGAATTACATGTTTTTAATCTGTTCAATTAAAAACTCAACATAAAGATTTATTTGATAGCATGGAGCGTTCAGCTGTAACAAGTCGCTGTATATGTTTCGATAGACTCAATGAATGAATCTATGAATTCTGACCGAAAAGCTCTGTGGTATAAACTACATTAAACAACTGAAATGTCAGTTATGTGTCGGGAATATTGTGTCCATGCACATAGACTCGTTGGTAGTTGAGCCGGTTCTCTGTTGGTGTTAGCTCGAGCTGTAGATTTTTCTGGTATTTAACTGGCAACCCGAGAAGACTGCTGCCTTTTTTTTTTCCCAGATAGTCAGATCTTCATTGATGTCAGTGACCTTGTGTGGGAAAGATATTACAGATGTAAAACGTGAGGCAAGATCTCCTTTTTATGACAAGAAAAAGGCAAAATCCAGAAATGCTCCTAGTTCCACTTCACCAGACACGTCAAGGAATGTTGAATAATCTTAAAACGCTGCCATTTCACACTAAATTGTAATATGGCACAAATTAAGATCTAATTTGAGATAATAACACTGTGTATAATTAACATTCGACAATTAAAGCAGTAATTATTCATCACAGCGAATTCCCCATGGGGGTGAAACACAAAGCCATTTTTAGCTCATTAATGGCGTCCCTCCAGCACTTACACTGATGATGCTTGCGCTTTTAATTAAATTACATCATAACTTGGTGTATAACGTGTCTCTGGTATAGGTGATTACTGTACTCAAACCCACAGTCAAACCATATGGTCTGTATAGGTCTCTCTCTCTCTTGTTTTCAAAAGCTAGAGCGCTAACTTCCCAAGAACCTTTGAGGAGCCATTCTTTCTGAATGAGTGTGTAGACTAACCTATCAATGCCTCGTGTTGCCTTTTCATTTATCTTTCCTGTGCTCTCTCTTTTTCTTCACATGGAAATGATGTTGATCATATTGCTATGTCTTTTAAGAATTGCAAATTTTTTCCAATAACTATAAATATTTAATATATATATATATATATATATATTAAAAAGAAGAGAGTTAACCCTGTCCAGGGTGTACCCTGTCTTTTGGCACTATACATACAATACACTGTACACAACACTATACATACAATACACTGTACACAACACTATACATACAATACACTGTACACAACACTATACATACAATACACTGTACACAGCACTATACATACAATACACTGTACACAACACAATACATACAATAATACACTGTACAAAACACTATACATACAATACACTGTACACAGCACTATACATACAATACACTGTACACAACACAATACATACAATAATACACTGTACACAACACTATACATACAATACACTGTACACAGCACTATACATACAATAATACACTGTACACAACACTATACATACAATACACTGTACACAGCACTATACATACAATACACTGTACACAACACAATACATACAATAATACACTGTACACAGCACTATACATACAATACACTGTACACAACACTATACATACAATACACTGTACACAGCACTATACATACAATACACTGTACACAACACAATACATACAATAATACACTGTACAAAACACTATACATACAATACACTGTACACAGCACTATACATACAATACACTGTACACAACACAATACATACAATAATACACTGTACACAACACTATACATACAATACACTGTACACAGCACTATACATACAATAACACACACCACACAAACTATACATACAATACACTGTACACAGCACTATACATACAATACACTGTACACAACACAATACATACAATAATACACTGTACACAACACTATACATACAATACACTGTACACAGCACTATACATACAATACACTGTACACAACACTATACATACAAGACACTGTACACAACACAATACATACAATAATACACTGTACACAACACTATACATACAATACACTGTACACAGCACTATACATACAATACACTGTACACAACACAATACATACAATAATACACTGTACAAAACACTATACATACAATACACTGTACACAGCACTATACATACAATACACTGTACACAACACAATACATACAATAATACACTGTACACAACACTATACATACAATACACTGTACACAGCACTATACATACAATACACTGTACACAACACTATACATACAAGACACTGTACACAACACAATACATACAATAATACACTGTACACAACACTATACATACAATACACTGTACACAACACTATACATACAAGACAATGTACACAACACTATACATACAAGACACTGTACACAGCACTATACATACAATACACTGTACACAACACTATACATACAAGACACTGTACACAACACAAT
The DNA here is from genome assembly GCA_012411365.1 of Ameiurus melas. NCBI lineage: Eukaryota > Metazoa > Chordata > Actinopteri > Siluriformes > Ictaluridae > Ameiurus > Ameiurus melas. The sequence goes on from CM022755.1 coordinate 34,162,067, forward strand.
ACATACAATACACTGTACACAACACAATACATACAATAATACACTGTACACAACACAATACATACAAGACAATGTACACAACACTATACATACAAGACACTGTACACAACACTATACATACAATACACTGTACACAACACTATACATACAATAATGGGGCGGCTGTGGCGCAGGTGGTAGAGTGGGTTGTCCACTAATCGTAGGGTTGGCAGTTCGATTCCCGGACACAATACTATACATACTATACATACAATACACTGTACACAGCACTATACACGCAATAGACTCCCAGACCTGTAAATTCCTGAACCGACACACCAATCACACGCCACATAACCGTACCACGAAAAGCTCCTGTCTTAGATGTACTTGCTAATTTTCATTCGAACTGATGTTGTACACTGTTCTACTTCATTTGTCTAGGAGGATTGATGAGCAGATTGAAACTTATCACTTATTTCACCAGTAGTCACTCAGTACCTATGCAGTACCTAGAGAAATACGATAAAGCACAAACGGCGTTGTCCTTCTTCTTATTCGGCTTCATGATTTCACTGTTTGGATTATAGAATTTGTAATCTTACAATAGTGCAAACCATTTGCAATATATTTTAAGCATGTCATAGACACATGTGACAATTTAATTTATTTCTTTATTATATCTTTAGTCATATATTATCTGAACCCTTGTTGTTGTTGTTGTTGTTTTTCAATGTTAATAATAACAATGAATCCACCAAATTGTAGGTCATGCTGGATTTTTATAAAATGTGTATTAATGATACCAAAAAAATTTTCATCAGTACGCACACACCCAAACACACCAGAAAAGTATCTGAAATATTCCCATCTTATAATATATGACTATAAATAATTTGCTTCGGTGAATGTTCTTAAATTTGTCAGAATTAGACCATAGTTTTGAACAGGGCTCTCTCGCTCTAAAATGAATATATATATTTTTTTTTTTTTCATAATGAAACAAACCAGAAATACCCTTATTTGTCATAAACAGCAGACATTTCCTCGCTTTTCTTCCAGACGTTTGAGAAAGACCTATCCATAAAACACAAGCTGTGGTTTCTCGTCTACATGCCCACTGTCTCCTAACATTTCTTGTTCCGTGCTCCACTCCGGAGCGTAGAAAACAGAAAAGAAAAAAAAAAAGATCTGAACATTTTCCTTTTTCCTTTTCCAGCCTCAAATTTACATCTTTTGCTCATTTCTCAGCGTCGGCCCCCGCCAGGAGGATTGTAATGAAGGAGAGTGCGAGCGCTCAGCGGAGACACGGCGGGACCTGGAGACAGGAGCGCAAGAGAGAACACAGACCGAGCCACGGCACAATCAGCCACTTTAAAAGTGAATGTTTAAGTAGCCTGGTAGATAGGGCTTTGATTCGTCCTCTGATCAAGGCCGAGACGTCTCATTCAGAGAATAATGTTTCTTTTTCTCTCCTTCTCTCTCCTCTGCTTAATTTCAGTGTTTCCTTCACATCTATGGGCTTACAGGTAGTGCAAAGCCCAGTGGTATTGTCTTGCTGGAGTTATGCAGGAGAGCAGACCCTTTATTCTGCCAGATTAGTGCTGAGAGCTGAACGGTGGGGGAGAAAAGAAAAGAAGGAGAGAGAGAAGGAATTGCAAAGTGGGATGAGTGATTAGATGCAGGACACACTGTCAGAGACGACGGCCGAAGTCTCGGGCTGCCAGTTCTTAATAAAAAAAGATCAGAAACATACTCCCTGTTTTTCATACTGGTGTTCATACAGGATAAACCCGTCAATACTGTAACCGGAGTGTTACTACAGAGTGTAAACGATGCGTAAGCGACCATATTCTCGGTCAAGTTTCCCAAAAGCATGGCAGCACAAAGATCTTCACATCTTCATAAAGAACACAATCGTTTTTGGGAGTTTTTTTGTTTGTTTGTTTGTTTGTTTGGAAACTCATTATGCAAGAATCAAATTCATAACATAACATAACATAACATCAGGATGTGGCTCAGCTAATGTTAGTCTTATATTATATCATTCACCCAAAAAAATAAAATCAATTTAACTATACCAGGCAACACTACCCAGCTTCAGACATTTACAACATTAGTTAACAATAACAAAGTAAATCCATTTTAATAAACAGTAAGCAATGTTAATAAAGTAATTAACACCTGTTTGAAATAAAAAAAAGTATATATTACTGACCAATATTAAACAAAGTCCCTTAAATAATATCTTCTTCTTTTAACTTCTTCTATTCACAGGAAGGTACCTGATCTCAGCTAAATGTTAACCTTTCGTTAGTTTTACTTCAAAACACTTACTTATTTTTTCTTAATTTTGGTTGATTTGGAAAGAAGTTTTGCCCTGACCCTCTTAGAACTCATTTGAAGAACACAGTACAATGCATTTTGGCATCATGTGTAGGGGAAGCGTGCGTTACGATACAGGGGGCCAAATATTACAACTTTTCAGAGGATATGGAGAGATTAAAGCAGTTATAATGGTATGTCACATACTACTACTAATATCAATGAAAACTGATATAATTTTTATCATTCTTTCCCTGCTAACAAATTTTTTGCATATCGTAGCTAGATCCATACACTACCTGAACATTTTGGTACTTGTGATAATGAAGGAACATCTATGAAACATAAACACACTAAATGTCTTCTCTTTCACACACACACACACACACACACACACACACACACACACACACACACACACATATATATATATATTTTTCCTCCGGGTTCTCCGGTTTCCTCCCCCAGTCCCCAGTGTCTGTAGTGTATGAATGGGTGTGTGAGTGTGTATGTGATTGTGCCCCACGATGGACTGGTACCCTGTCCAGGGTGTACCCCGCCTTGTGCCCGATGCTTCCTGGGATAGGCTCCAGGTTCCCCACGACCCTGAAGCAGGAATAAGCGGTTGAAGATGGATGGATGGATGGATGGATGATATATATATATATATATATATATATATATATATATATATATATATATATATATATATATATATATATATATATTTATACCACAGCACTGAGCACTGTTGAATTCTCGAATCTGATCAGCTGACAGATGTTCCGAGGTGTGCAATTATTTATTAAATGCACAGCTAACGTAGTTCCAGTCAGGTCTTGACCGCATTACAACTCTTTACATTACAAATATCACTTTGCCACGTTAAACTTTTAGCCTACTGTCCACCACAACCGGTCTACCAACAAACAAAATGATGGAAAAGTTTCATTTGTTATAGAAATAATGCACATCCGAGGTGGTAATGTAGCCATGACTCGAAGCCGAGCCTTGAGCCATTAATATCCTCCTAAAATAAACCAAAGACTGCCGAGATTACGTGTCATGTGCTGACACGGAATTGAAGGGTTGTTTTTTTTTTTTTTCCTATGAAGGTCATATTATATACGTATATAATGAAATCTGAATGCATTCATATCATGTTCTAATACATTTGTAGGGTATTATACACAATATGTTGTTAAAATGACTTATAATCAATCATTGCATTACAGATGTCTTTGTTATGCACTGTGAAGTGTTTACTGTTAAATGTTGCACTGTAAGCAGTGTTCATAACACGATATATTAGCAAAAAGAAACCGAGCTCAGCTCTGAGTAGTAACTGCAGTGTATGAGAAAACAGGGCAGAATAAAACATCAGGAATGGCGCTGAAATATTATAAATGTTTCGTTCAATATACGCCTCTCACTTTACTTAGAGCTCAAAAATACTTTTTGTAAGCCATTATACTTAAGTAATTATATGATATAGCACATATGTCAATCGGCTACACTCAAATGTGTGAGTGTATATATATATATATATATATATATATATATATATATATATATATATATATATGTGCGTGTGTGTGTGTGTGTGGATGAACCTCTTCACATACATTTGAGATGAACCTCTTCACATGTTATAAACTTTCACAGCTCATCACTGAGTTTTGGGTCAAAGAGAACTTTTCCAAATTTTTCCTTGCAATCGGAGAAACAAAACCTCACAGACGTTGTGTGCTGAAGTTGAAGAGGCAGACCTGTGCAGTTTTGCTGTTAGCTATTACTCTTTTATGCGCCGCTCTTCGGCTGTGGAAAGGTGCCTCGCCAATTATTTTGAGATGGATGCAGGATGCAGAATGACAAGAAGCATCAGGTTTTTCTCTCATTTTTTTTCTTCATCCAGCAGACCATGCCTACGGTAAGGGCAGAATGGCCAGAGGCTACAGAAGCTCTCGAGGGACACGCCGGGCCCATGAACTGCGAAACTGACATCTCTCATCTGTTACGTCTGCTAACCAGACCTTTAAGAACCTTGACGGACTGTGCTCTGTGCCTTTCCTACACCACCTGCTATTTTTCAGTCGGTGCGCAGACTTAGGAAATTTCTTCCACAGCTATTGACCTTATATTTCTACCACAACTATTGACCTTGTACTATTATTTCATGTTTATAGCATAAAATTACAATAGAACATCACACCACAGTGCTGTAGAATTCTCAGATCGGATTGCTGTCGATTTATCTTCAATAACATCATCTCAGACAATAGTTCCAATTGCGAGGAAAAATCACAGATTTACTCTATAGTAAAACTCTCAAATTTGTAAGTACGCCATCACGTCTACAGTAGAAACGCTAAGTTTTGCTTTGCGCTATTCTCCATAGATGACAAACTGCCTTTCTTGTCTTATTAACTAGAGGAGCGAGAAAAAAGAGAGAGACCGGCGAAAAAACAACTGCTGTAACAGAAGTGATAACAGGAAGTAGCATGTTTCATGGACGTTCCACGTAGCTATAAAGCAATAAAATAAATGATGGAATTTTTTAAAATAAATTTAAAATTATAATCATTGGCATATTGCTGTGGTATACATTTCAGGACATGCGGTTATACAGTATGAAGGTGACGTTACCTCCTCATTACACAGCCCCGAAGTTGATTATTTTGCTATAACAGCACACATCCCAGTGGGTTTTATCCTATCAGACATTCTGTAAATTCACAAATATCCCCCTTGTGTAGTCTGAACTCTAATACAAATACTATATCCAGTGTTGTATAGAGATGTATCAATATATGTAAATGATTGTGTTTTCTTTATTATGTGTGGCAGTGATGAAAAACAGATCTTGTGATGATCTTGTGATGATTGTGTGTGTGTGTGTTGTGAGGTCTTTGCGTGTACACCAGTGGCCGTAGGAGCGAGGCAAGCGTCTTAAAGCTTGAGGTTGCCGTGGTGGCAGTTCCCCTGACGACTGTGCTCTGAACCCATCACGCCTTGCAGGAAGCCTGCAGGAATTTTCCTTCAATCACAGGCAAACTCTGTCACCTTCACTTACTGCTCCACACACACACACACACACACACACTGTGTTGCTTCAACCTATGGAGCTGAATGCACACGCACACAGACGTGCTTCATTCATTACTTAAGTGAGGCTAGAAGGAACAAACTCACGTACAAATCATTTAATTTTACTTCAATTAATTTTGATTATGTTTATACTTCATTTAATGCATGCAGTATATATTTATTTTTATTAAACTTTAGTCTTTTTGTGCATGTGGTGTATGTATGTAGATAGATAGATAGATAGATAGATAGATAGATAGATAGATAGATAGATAGATAGATAGATAGATAGATAGATAGATAGATAGATAGATAGATAGATGGGTGGATAGATGGGTGGATAGATAGATAGATAGATAGATAGATAGATAGATAGATAGATAGATAGATAGATAGATAGATAGATAGATAGATAGATAGATAGATAGATATCGATCGATCGATCGATCGATCGATCGATCGATAGATAGATAGATAGATAGATAGATAGATAGATAGATAGATAGATAGATAGATAGATAGATAGATAGATAGATAGATAGATGGATGGATGGATGGATGGATGGATGGAGTTATTGACCCAGAGAATAAATCTAGGATACAAATACACACAACTACAGACACATACAGAGTTACGGATATTCTTATATGAGAGACACACTGGGTTTTTTTGTTTGTAAAAATTACATGTTTTTTATTTAGTCCCATCCCTGCCCTGAACAAGTTATTTTACATAACAGATATTCACATATAGTCCATAAAACACATTAATAACTGAATTTACACAAATGAACCAGTTCAGATGTTTACATACACTTGATTATTAATTAATTATTAATACTGCGTGTCGTTACCTGGATGATCATCAGCTGTGTTTATGTTTTTTTTAATGCTGCACAAATGCTGAATACAGATACATTTACATTTTATGTCAGTTTGGTAAATGTGCACTTATATAGCGTTTTACACTGTGTCTCATTCACCGATTGGTAGCAGAGCTGTCATGCAAGGCGCTAACTTGCCATCGGGAGCAACTTGGGGTTCAGTGTCTTGCCCAAGGACACTTCAGCATGTGGAGTCAAACAAGCCGGAAATCGAACCGCCAACCCTACGATTAGTGGACAACCCGCTCTACCACCTGCGCCACAGCTGCCCCAGTTTGGGCCCAGTTTGGCAGGCGCACTTATCCAGAGCGACCTACATTTATATAACTGAGCAGTTGAGGGTTAAGGGCCTTGCTCAAGGACCCAACAGTATAAGCAGTGCTGGGGGCTGAACTCCAGAACTTCAGTTCAGTCACCCAGAGCCTTTCACCACTGTCACCACTGCCCCGGATACAGATACAGATACAGATACAGATACAGATACAGTTTGTCACATTAAACCTGCTTAATTAATGTATTGACTAATGTGTCTTACCATATTAGCAAAGATTTATAAGCAATAAATTGTTTATTGCCAGTTCATGAATTAAAGTGTGACCTTATTGATAGCCTTTAAAAAATGAAACATTAAATTCACAAAAACGTTATACTACATACAGTACTGTGCAAAAGTTTTAGACACATGCAACGAAATGCCGTAGAGCAAAGATGCCTTCAGAAATAATGAGGTTAAATGTTACTACATTTAAAAAAAAAAAAGTAATAAATGAAACAAAAACAATATTTGATGTGACGATCCTTTGTCTCGGGTAGAATTAGTGCAGTCTTATAAGGAAATAAGCTGGAAGTGTTATTGAGCAGCTTGCAGAACCAGGCACGGTTCTTCTGGAGACTTCGACTGTCGAATTTGAGTGGTTTGACAAGAAAGTGTCTATCATGTTGTGATATGTAAATGAAGACCATGCGACGCTGGTTTACTTGAACAAGTGGGCGGGGCATGTGTCGTTTGGGGGTGTTTCTACTTTGCATACTGATACTATATGAATATCTTGATGAAGGTTCAAGTGTAGGTGCTTTTGTGGGTTTTTTTTCCCTGTTGTCTAATAAGATTTTTAAAGAACTGTCATGTCAAGCAAACTATCAAGAAAGATTTTCAACAACTTTAAATATTGAATCCAAAAAGTGATCCGAAATAAAACTCTGAGGAAAATGTGTCGTCAGCATTAATTCTATGACGGCTGAGAGAAATCAATGGTCTGAAGTCAAATGAAAAGCCAAAGAATAATTGGCCTGCAATCGATGGCTGTTTGAATATAAGCCTGGCTTTAGCCATATCAAGAGGGTTCAAATGAGAGTTTATTGGGCGTCTAAGGAGATCATTGCATACAAGGTCACGATTTATCCGGGACTACTTCACGTTCATTAGAGGAATTTTAATAATTCATCTCACCCAGGAGGCAGAGAGAAGAAGGCGAATGATGAATCCGTAAAGCAGGACAATGCTAATCCCTCAAACGCCGCCATCCAGTTCATGTTGGCTTGTGCTCAGCGTCGCATTTTTAATCAGTGCCCCAGTGCACTCTTTTTAGGGTGGATAAAAATGAATAGAGTGAGAGTAAGCAGGTTGTGGCCTCTGTGTGTTGGTTTAAATCTCATTGATGAAATACTTTAAGTGGTGTGTGATCAATAGCACAGTCAGAGCCAGAGGGTCAAATAAGGATTAACACATACGGAGAGGATTAAACAAGGAAAGAGATTTTTACTCTGAGAAAAAGAAACTATTTGGTGAACAGTGGAGTATAGTGCTCGATTGGGCTTTAGTAGTTATATCATACACTTTCTGTCAAAGTGTCAATCAAAGTAGTGTGTGCTGATTTATTACCCTTTGTGCTTCCCTGGCCGACATTTCTGTAGGTACACTTAATGTGTGACCACTGGTAGGGGTTACCCTATCGACTGTATCAGTGGGTCAATTTGGCCCATGTGTGTCTGGGGCGGTGTTGGGGGATGGGGGGGGTGTGTGTGGGGGGCGGATTAGTAGCCCCCACCAATGGTATTTATGTTAATGAGCCTGATTTTTGGGTGAAATACGTCTGAAAAAGCGTGTCAATGGTTAATACTGGGCATGCGTTTGTGTTACTATGTGGGAGGAGTTCGTTTGTGTAACCACATTGTTAGAAAAAGCATGATGTTTGAATGTGTACATATATGAGTAGAAAATTTGTTTGCATAATAAAGTTTAGGAGGTAAAACCTTTTTTTTTTTTTTAATGAATCTGTTTAAAAGTATTACGTGTCTTTCAAACATAAACCTTTAGGAGGTAATTATTATTAAAGTAGCTGTTTATAAAGAATCATGCGTATTATATGACTTCTAAACAAAGATCCTTATGAGGTCAAAATGTTAAAGTGTTGGATAAAAGAATCGCCCGTTTTGTTTTAACTAGAAGATAAGTTTTTGCGAGATGTCTTCCATTCACTAGATAAAGCTGTAATGATCTCTCTCTCTCTCTCTCTCCCTCTCTAGAGAGAGAGAGAGAGAGAGAGAGAGAGAGAGAGAGATAGGGTCAGGTGTTTCCTGGGGGTTTGCTTGCTGACCAGAATGCTTACAATGTGTTTATGTTAATGAGTTATGGGACGAGTCATGTGTTTCAGTGTTTTATGACCCCTACCAATGTGTACATTTGTGCTTTGAGTGAATCTTTGTTTCTGAAATAACTTTTGTGGTAAGTACCAGTTTGTATAACTAATCTATCAGAAAATACTAGACCTGGTGTGTGAATGTGGTAGATGTGTTCGAATTGTGGACATTTTATGTGTGTGTGTAGCTACCTATGTGTATGATTTGTGTAATCCTTCTGTCAGGAAATGAACAGATAACATTTATTGCCTACGTTGTTGAGAGAAAACACTGATGTGTAAAACATTTCTACCGTCCTTCAAGGCTGTATGATGACATTGTTCTCTTTTACTGAAATAAAAGACAAAAACCATCGGTGTTATTCATTGTGGAGACTGAAGTGACAATATGTCTGAAGAAAATTAAAAATATTTATTACATTGCCTACTTTACAAACAAGGTACTTTAAGGGGGGGGGTCCTTTTTAAAAGATGGTGTTTTAATAGTAACATGCATTTTGTTTAAACTATAAACAAGTTTTCAGAAAATGGTTCACCAGCGAGGATACTTACACAGAACTGTTGCGAAATACACAAGTTTTGTGTATGCTTTGACGTCCCATGTCCCCACTGGCTGACAGTCAAGTTGTGTTCATTATGACCTCTTGTAACACTGTTTGACATGAATGTGTGATCTTTCCTTACAGTTGTCTGTCTGCGTGAGACAGAGAAATGTCATTTCTGGGGGCTTTACTCACTAGAATGCTTACAAATGTGTTTATGATAACAAATTTAGGAGAGAGTCTCATTGTGTAAATAACGGTTAAGACGTTGTAGTTAAAACACAGAAGAAACTTTGCAACTATCTGATACAATGTCTGCTTCGAGAAATCCTAAAACCCCTAGAACAATGCTGTGTATTCACCAACAAGAGAACCTGTTGAAATGAGAGAGGACCTGACTTTTGCTCTAAGGAAAAAAAAACCCTCAAGATGTTAGTTTGACATTTTCTTCATGAAGATATTGTAAAAACATTGTTGTTTAACCATGAGCAGGGCGTCAACAAGTCCAAAGATCGTCTCTTAAGTCCGAGGGTTATTTAAGAGGTAGAAAAACATGTTTCGTCCATAACGGCACAAAAGAAAAAGGGCTGTACTTCAATGTTAAATAAACCGGTGGAGACACACTGAGTACATTTCTGTTGCACAGTCTATAAGGATCCCCACCCTTAATGTAGTGTGAAAAATTTACGTTATAACGAAATACGTTGTTTAAGGTTTAAACATTTATATTTTGTGATGGCAGCAAGACACAACTGTTGTCCATTTGGTATCTGGTGATTTTATAATTAACCCCAACTGTTAAATATGTTTTGACATAGGGTGTGAATGTCTTTGTCAGGTAAAGAGCACGATGGCATGGAAAGTGTATACAGGAGTAATTGGGATGATCTAATGCTTAGGAGTTCTACAATACTTCAACTTGGGAACATTTCAACATGGCCCTCAGAGAGGCAGGATCTAAGGTACGTATATATAATATAGATCAGATCACCAGTATGTCTTTATCCTCTCCCGGTCTTTAGTCAATATTATTACTTTTTATTTCCTCGTATGAGTTTATGACAGTGAGCAGTCATATACACTATAAGCCAAAGGTATAGTTATTTTTAAAGGTTCCAAATTATTTGAACAGTCAAGACATATTTCCAACAGAACAGAATATTAGACATTTAGTGTAAACTAGTGTAAAAAAAAAATTCTCTGAAATATTTCAGTGAAAATATTTTTCCATATTAAAGGCATGATATTAGAAATGACAGTACAGTCTTTGTTGATGAGTTACAAACGCATACTTTATAACAATTTATTTAGGAGAATCTGAATCTGCCAAATAACCTTTATTAAATTTAAGAATGCAATAAAAGTGAATAAACAAATTAGGAAGAAAGGACTTGTACACTTCTGCTGCGGATATTAAGTCAAACCATTTTGTTCAAACTTCAGCATGAGCCATAGAGTAGCAGAAACTCATGGCAACTTATGAATACAGTGTGAAGGATTAAGTTGACTAGTCACTTACAAAATACTGAGCTGTTACTTGATCTTCGTTCATCACTAGTAGACTAGGCTTGGCTGTCTGATGAACGAAGATCAAGTAACAGCTCAGTATTTTGGTAATACTCAATGCCATGTTGATAATGCACTTGATCTTCGTTCATCAGACAGCCAAGCCTTGTCTACAAGTGTCCTGGAGGATGCTGTTGGAACACTGAATGAGTTTGACAGAACATTCTTTGAACCTCAACTTAGAGTTTTAAAACATGCAGTTAGAAGTGTCATGCATTCCTCCAACAATCTCTAAACTTGTTCTGCTTCCACAGCCTTCTGCTTACCAACATCCTGACTATGGCTATCACAGATAGTTGTGAGTTCATATAATTTTGTGCAGATGCATGTTGTAGTAGTGTGTTTATGTTGTCTAAGAATCTGATTAGTCTCTTATAGGATGCATTTGGATGTGTTAATTATCACTCAGGGGTGTACTCACTTTTGTTGCCAGCGGTTTAGACATTAATGGCTGTGTGTTGAGTTATTTTGAGGAGACAGCAAATTTACACTGTTACACAAGCTGTACACTCACTACTTTACATTGTAGCAAAGTGACATTTCTTCAGTGTTGTCACATGAAAAGATATCATCAAAAATGTACAAAAATGTGAGGGGTGTACTCACTATTGTGAGATGCTGTACATACATTAATACATTAGATGTATTTTAGACTAGCATTACTATACCATTCTGTCTGAAAATGAAGCTTAATTTCTGACAGGGGTTTGAATGTTTTCAGATAGAGAGTATCTATTTATACGCAAAATGCTCAGGTAATGCTCAAGTAATGACGATGAACTCATTAGTCTTATCTGGTGAAACAGATCATGGCTCTCTATATGGTCACATTCTGTGTTTTGTTGTTCATAGATGAAGGTGGGTATACCCCAGATTAAATGGAATCCTTGGTGCCAAGGTTTGTGACATATTATCTCCAATCATGGGAAACCTTTCCTCTCTCAACTTTGCTCAGATGTTTAAAATGAATTAATTTAGTTATTTATTTATTTCTTTTTGCAATGCTGACTTAATGGATATATTTTGTGACATCAATCACAGCCAGAACATATTTTTAACATGAATCCACCACAAGAGTGTTCGAGTTCATTTGAAAAATCATCATCATTAAAATGCAGCAAATTACAAGAATACTGAGTCACCAGCCACTGTTCCAAACTAATGTTTCATCTACTTGGTTTTCATATGGGTCGTATTCCTCATTGCAAATATTATACATTTAGTTTCAAATAATCCTGTCTATCTTGACTCCGTGCATAATATCATACCTTCTGGATCTGCATGTGAGTGTTTATTTTAAAGTGAGGCACAATGCCTAGGGTCATCAATTTCTTCTGAAGACATCCGTGGAAGAAATAGCCTTAACATGAGCTTCATTTATTAATTGAATGTGAACTTAATCAAAGATATAATCTAAACAGGTGATTTGCTTTTATTTTGCTTACTCAGGCACTGCCTGACCTTTGAAGATTTAACGTGTTTGACTTTTTTTTCAACCAGGGTGCCGGCGGAGAGCATGGTGAAATCCATGTTCCTACATTCATACATTATGTTAGATGCCAGACTCTACTAGGTTGAAGATACTTCATAAAAAAATAATAATGAAATGAATAATAATTTTTTTAAAAATCTGAAAATGAATCATGACACATCCAAATAAAAAATAAAGTTCCAGTGAACAGTAAGGCTACACGTTCTCTTCCTCTAACTTGTTCAGTACTTGTAATACAGATTAAATACTTGTAATAATTGTATTGCCTATTCTTATACGTTGACATGCCAATGGGACAATGCTAGTGCGAAGGTCAGCCTGCACAAGGATATGTCTTGGCAACTATAAGTGACTAGTCCAGTTGTTTTCAAAGTGGGGGCCACGGCCCCCTTGGGGGTCGCCAAGGGGCGCCCAGGGGGCCTTAACAATTTGTTGTGCCCACCCCTCCCACTAGTATGTTTTCCTTTTCACACTCTCAGACAACCACACACAATAAATTCCTAATGCAATGTAATGTAAATATTTAAGATATTATTAATAAAAGGGGTGGGGGGGGGGGGTATATTCAGAAGTCTGTATTTTTAAGTTGTTTTAAAGACATCTTGCAAAAGGGAGCCCTCAGTCAAAAGTTAATGCCATTTGGGGGGCCTTGCCCTGGAAAAGTTTGGTCACTGTCATAAACCCATACGAGGAAATAAAAAGTAATAATTTTGACTCCAGATCAAGAGTGGGTAAAGACATACTGGTGATCTGATCTATATTATATATACGTACCTTAGATCCTGCCTCTCTGAGGGCCATGTTGAAATGTTCCCAAGTTGAAGTATTGTAGAACTCCTAAGCATTAGATCATCCCAATTACTCCTGTATACACTTTCCATGCCATCGTGCTCTTTACCTGACAAAGACATTCACACCCTATGTCAAAACATATTTGACAGTTGGGGTTAATTCTAAAATCACCAGATACCAAATGGACAACAATTTTGTCTCGCTGCCATCACAAAATATAAATGTTTAAACCTTAAATAATGTAGTCACGGAGGGTATGTCTATTCTTCACACTACATTAAGGGTGGGGATCCTTATAGACTGTGGAACAGAAAAGTACTCAGTGTGTCTCCACCGATATTTTTCACATTGAAGTACAACCCTTTTTCTTTTGTACCGTTATGGATGAAATACCTGTTTCTTTTAAAACATCATCTTTAAATGTTTTTCTACCTCCTAAAGAACGCTCGGACTTAAGAGACGATCTTTGACGCCCTGCTCTTGATACACTTGGGGTTATTTTTTTTCCTTGGAGCAGAAGTCAGGTCCTCTCTCATTTCAACAGGTTCTCTTGTTGGTGAATACACAGCATTGTTCTAGGGGTTTTAGGATTTCTCGAAGCAGACATTGTAACAGATAGTTGCAAAGTTTCTTCTGTGTTTTAACTACAACGTCTTAACCATTATTTACACAATGAGACTCTCTCCTAAATTTGTTATCATAAACACATTTGTAAGCATTCTAGAGAGTAAACCCCCCAGAAATGACATTTCTCTGTCTCAAACAGACAGACAACTGTAAGGAAAGATCACACATTCATGTCAAACAGTGTTACAAGAGGTCATAATGAACACGACTTGACTGTCAGCCAGTGGGGACATGGGATGTCAGAGCATAGACAAAACTTGTGTATTTCGCAACAGTTCTGTGTAGGTATCCTCGCTGGTGAACTATTTTCCGAAAACTTGTTTATAGTTTAAAAAAAACGCACGACTCTTTTAAAACACCATCTTTTAAAAAGGACCCCCCCCCCCCTTAAAGTACCTTGTTTGGAAAGTAGGCAATGTAATAAATATTTTTAATTTTCTTCAGACATATTGTCAATTCAGTCTCCACAATGAATAACACCGATGGTTTTTGTCTTTTATTTCAGTAAAAGAGAACAATGTCATCATACAGCCTTGAAGGACGGTAGAAATGTTTTACACATCAGTGATTTCTCTCAACAACGTAGGCAATAAATGTTATCTGTTCATTTCCTGACAGAAGGATTACACAAATCATACACATAGGTAGCTACACACACACATAAAATGTCCACAATTCTAACACATCTACCACATTCACACACCAGGTCTAGTATTTTCTGATAGATTAGTTATACAAACTGGTACTTACCACAAAAGTTATTTCAGAAACAAAGATTCACTAAAACCACAAATGTACACATTTGTAGGGGTCGTAAAACACTGAGTGAGAGAGAATTCAGGAAGTGTGTTACGCCTTGCTCCTGTTTCATCCCGGGGAGGACGGACACACTTTCTGTGTGAAGTATCTAGTGCTGGAGCATGCCAGGGCAGCCTTCGAGAGGTCTGATTGTGCGCACTGTGAACACCTTACAATTAGGCAGCTCTGCTCGTCACTCTCTCTCTCTTCTTGGAAAAAGGGGGTTGGGTTTCAGAGCCTCACAGATCTGGGCTGCCCGCTGCTGAGGCAGCCAATTCGGCTTAGGGCATGAGGATCTCGTATAGATCTAGAAGAGGAGTCAGAGACGAGCTCTGCTCTATCTCTTTTCCTGTCTTCCAGGTCTGGCTCACTGCTGGATTTTGGAGCTTGTGTCATGACTCCTCCTTCCGCTATGGAGAGCCAAAAAATAAATAAATAAATAAATAGAAATATTCTTCTCTGAATCTGAGGAGCTAGGAGGGTGTGCTAAAAACTGAGAGCAGCTCTGCTGCCCAGCCAGTAGTGGTCATGGCGCGGTTCACAGGTGTCATTTATGTACCACGCGACGCATTTAATTGCCATGTCACTTGATCAGGACAGGCCTATAGATAGGCATGATATTACACAAACTTCAGATAACGGTCACGCGCGAGGGCACTTCCCACAGCATTGAGCTCACGCAATGTGGAGTTCCTTTCTCAGGAAACAAGGTTACATGCATAGCCCAGACATTTTTGGCAGGATTGAGAATAGGAAATAAAAATTATCCTTGTGTTAGCATCTGTAGATTAGCGGATTTTAGCGAGTATTTTAGCCAAATACAAACCCTGTTTGAGTTGAACTTAAGATGCTAGTGAACATTTTGGTTTAGGAAAGCACTGATAATTTGGTGTGAGTTAATTCAGTGGAGGAGGTGGTTGAATCAATGGACGTTAGTTGAGCTAGCTGTGATGGCTCAATGGTTCAGGCTTTGAATTACAGATCAGAATGCTATTTGTTCACTTCTCAGCACTGCCAAGCTGCCATAGTTAGTTCCTTGAACAAGTCCTTAACATTCAGCTCAGGTGTGTCCTGCCTCGATTGTGAGTTGATTTAAAATAATAATAATAATAATAATAATAATAATAATAATAATAATAATCTGCAAAATGAGCAAATGTACAGTAAAAAATACAGTATTATAGTACTGTAAATATGTTCTACAGTTATTTAACGTAAACTTAAAGTACTTCACTGGTAATTCTGCTGTCAGTAAATTTACTTGAGAATTGACAGTTTTACAGAGTGACATTGCTGCAGTTCTACAGCTCTGTCCTTTGGCTACATTTAGCAGCTCACATCTACCAAGATAACAATTAATATTAAAGATTCTGTAACCCAAAACAGGCAGTGTCACAAATCCCCTCAGAGCACAGAACATTTCCCAGCATGATGATGAATGCTGCTTGGATTCTTATCATGATGTTTTGGTTTTCATTTCCTGTTCCTGTCTCCAGCAATGTTTCAACCTATGTGTGCTCCCTGAATGTTTTCATTTAAGTAACTTATTAGTTTTCTAATACCCTCCTGTGTACTTATGACTTTGCAAATTCTAATTCAATCAATGTGTTTTGCTAAACTTGTTTCTCCTGTTTTCATTTTCGTATTATGGATTATCCTTTTTTGAATGCTTGTAGATTATATTGGTGAGTTCTGGATTACCCACAGTAAACAACATGCTTAATTCATGCACATGTGTCATGCCTTTGTTTGTTCACTTCCTGTATTTGAGCAGACTCAGAGTTGAATTACTTTCTCACGTCACTGGAGTTTGCTTGGAAGCAGACTGCGACCACGTCGCTCAGACGCTACAGGGCCAATTGTTTTGGTTCCAATCCAACTCTGATTTCTGTGTTATCACCTGCCGAAAGAACCGCACTGAGGTGGAGAACAGAACCCTCTGTTATAGGAAAGCACTGTGAACAGTACTTAGAATTTACAGTGGTGCTTGAAAGTTTGTGAACCATTTAGAGTTTTCGACATTTCTGTAGATTTTTGCACATTTTCAAAATTAGATAAAGAGGACCCAAATAAACAAATGAGAGAAAACTATTATACTTGGTCATTTATTTTTTGAGGAAAATATTACAATATTACATATCTGTGAGTGGCAAAAGTATGCAAACCTTTGTTTTGTCACCCCCTTGTGCAGGAATAACTACAAATAAACATTTCTGGTGAAGGGCGCACAGTGGCTTAGTGGTTAGCACGGTTGCCTCACACGTCTGGGGTTCGAGTCCCGCAGGGGCTGTGTGTGTGGAGTTTGCATGTTCTCCCAGTGCTGAGGGGGTTTCCTCCGGGTACTCCGGTTTCCTCCCCCAGTCCAAAGACATGCATGGTAGGCTGATTGGCGTGTCTAAAGTGTCTGTAGTGTATGTGTGTATGTGATTGTGCCCTGCGATGGACTGGCACCCTGTCCAGGGTGTACCCCAAATTCCAAAACATTAACTTTATTCTTATTTAATAGTTCTTTGGTAGAACAACTTGTGTGCTTACGGTTGTTGTTTTGTTGCACAACCCACATTCTATTCTGATTCAGTCCACGGACAAAAGTCTTGACATTTAGAATTCGCTGGTATAATTCAGAATTCATTGTTCCATTGTTCCATGGTTCATTGTTCCAATGACAGCAAGCCATTCTGGCCCAGATGCAAATCATGAAACCACCATGTTTCACAGATGGGATAAGGTTCTTATGCTGGAATGCTATGTTTTCCTTTCTCTAAACATAATGCTTCTCAAAACCACCTCTGGTGTTTATTGCCAAAAAACTCTATTTTGGTTTCATCTGACCATAGAACTTGATCCCATTTGAAGTTCCAGTAGTGTCTGGCAAAGTGAAGACGCTCGAGTTTGTTTTTGGATGAGAGTAGAGGCATTTTTTTCTTGAGACCTTTCCAAACAGCTTGTGTTGATGTAGGTGACTTCAGATTGTAGTTTTGGAGATGTTCTGACCCCAAGACACAACTAACTTCTGAAATTCTCCAGCTGTGATCCTTGGAGATTTGTTGGCCACTCGAACCGTCCTCTTCACAGTGCGTTGAGACGATATAGACACACGTCCAATTCAAGTTTGATTCATAACATTTCCAACTTCTTAATTATTGCCCTGATGGTGGAAATGGGCAATATTAGTGGAGGGCACTGTATGTGTCATGAACGATTACCAAAACCAAAATATCATTTAAACATGGGCCATGGACTAAATCTCAGACTTACAACCTGGCAACCTCAACCATCCAACCCAAATATTTTAAAAAATAATAATAATATATAAATAAATAAATTATGTGTTTAAGTGTGTTTCCGTGTGTTCATGCCCAATAAAAGTATGTTAAATAGCCAATAGGAGGAGTTTGAAAGAAGGTCCCTTGCAGAGAATTAACTATGTAATGCTTCAATATCAAGAGAGAGAGAGAGAGAGAGAGAGAGAGAGACAAGAATATGAAAATCGAGGGAAAAATGGATGGCTGTTTCAGCAGGCTACATATTAGAAAATGACAAAACGACATGGGTAATGAATAAAGAAGGGGGGGGGGTGTTACGATTGAATGAGAAGACTTAATGATAGAGTAACATTGAGCTTTATTGATAAAAGACTGAATTATTTAACAGAGTGGGGATTTATTAAAGCGAAGAACTGTGACAACTGCTTCAGTAAGGGGGACAAGTAGGACTGGATTCAAATCTCACGTCTCTATTCATTTATTATTATAGCCATCGTCTGCGAAGGCCTTGGATATGATAGGAATGTGGTTTAATGCAAAATTACACTTTGTAGTTCAAAAAATATCATGTTTAGCTTGAACAATAAAAAAAAAATAAATAAATAAAAAAAAGCTAGCCTTGTGGAGTTATTAGCTAACAGCAATCAAACAGGCTCTTCTTCATGTGTGGAGTTTAAGATAGAATGCTAGCATGTGCCAGGAAACTGGGCTAAGCTTTAAATATTCATCGCTGAAATACAGAACACGAACACGTCTCAGAATCCCTCCCCCACTTCTAAAATGTTCACGGCCATTAGCAATCGAGACGTGGGCCTCGTTAAAAAGACGTCACCTCAAATAAAATATTTGTGTGAATAATGTAGACTTTAATTGCCTTTAATCACATTAACAGTGTTTCTGATTAAAGAGTGCAAATTGGTTTCGTAATTAAAACTCTTTCGGGGGGAAAAGAAGCAAAGATTACACAAGAGAGTGGAGAGAAGCGAGGCTGCCGATCCCGTGTGTGTGATACAGACACACAGCAGGAAGTCACTACAATATACTACGTAGGTGGTTTAGTAGTTACTTTAGCCACGGTTATACACTATATGGCTAAACGTTTGTGGACACCTGACTGTCACACCCATATGTGCTTGTTGTTGAACATCCCATTCCAGATTTATTCCCTTCTTTGCTGTTAGTGAGCATTAGCATTAGCAACAGCATTCGTGAAGTCAGATGTTGTGTGAGGAGATCTGGAGTCTAGAGTTTCAGTTCAACCCAAAGGTGTTCAGTAGGGTTGAGGTCAGGGCTCTGTGCAGTTAGTGTCAGTAATCTGCCAGTAGTGTGCGCTCTGTTACTGGTAATATAGCACGTTTTTAAAAACAGGATTAGTGCGTAGTGGGTTTTGTTGTTGTTGTTGTTGTTGTTGTTGTTTGTTGTTGTTGTTTTGGAGGTACTTGGTTGTATATAGAAAGTAAAACATCAAAGTGCCTAGATCAGGGGTTGGCAATCTTATCTGGAAAGGGCCGGTGTGGGTGCAGGTTTTCATTCCAACCAAGCAGGAGCCACACCTGATTCTATTGAAAGCCAAGATCAACTGATTAAACAGGTGGCATTTTGTTGGTTAGTTCAGCTTACTCTCCGAGTTGTTTTCACATTGTGGACAACTTTATGTTTTTGTAGGATACACTGCTGTCTCATATATTTTATGGAGACTTTGGGTGTGGGTGTTTGGAGGATTGTGAGAGTAAACAAGACCTGCCAATGCTTTGAAGGATGTGAATTGGAACAGATTAATGTTATTTAATTGCGAATCTCTTTTTAGAGGATTTAAACCTAATGTGGTGAACAAATTATATTATAGAATTCAGCCAATTTTTCTGGGGTTATCTCATACAGTGTAGTAAGTATTAATCTGGAAAGACCTTTGTAATATTACAGTCTAAAACTGGATTTAAAGAGTAGCAAATCAGTAAATGAATCATATGAAAATGAATCATACGTAAAGGAATCACATGAAAATGAATCACATGTAATGTAATGAATCATATGAAAATGAATAAAATAAATTAAAGACATAAATAGGTGGAATCGGGTGTGGCTCCTGCTTGGTTGGAATGAAAACCTGCAACCACACTGGCGGTTTCCGGATAAAATTGCCCAACCCTGGCCTACATGATAGTATTTTTCCAAATGTGTGCCAGAAAACTAGTAATAAATTGTCATTGCATATTATAGCTAATATATTTAATTGACCTGATGTCTCTATTCTGTACATTTGTATTCCAGAACTCTCTTGCGCGGTGTGTTTATGTGCGGTAATAAAGCTCACTGTCTGCGTTAGAGCGGGTTTTTCTTTCGGTTGGCCATCATTATGACGCCTCCAGCTCTCCGCCGGGCCGCAGCAGCGCTGTTTGGATTTCACTCTGTGCTTTGGAAAGCCTATCAATATTTAGGCGTTCACCTCTCCCTCTGCACACTTGAAAGTGCGCGAGCAAGAGAAAAAGAAGTTTGCCATCGCAATCCCAGTGTTGCTAATTACCTTGCTTCGCTTTGTGCAAAAAACCTGACTTCTATTCTGATTGGATTTGCTTGACAAATAAATAAATGATCATCATGAAAATATAATGGCCGCCCTGGTAACCTTTTCCTGGAGCTATGTCTGCAAGCAATGGGGGGCCCAGTGGACATTCCCGTAATCCTTTTGTTCTTGATTTTTACGTTCAGCTCAGGCTTCAGACCGCCGTGACACCACGTCTACACTCTTACCTTTCGCGCAACTCTTTGTGCACGAATGCATGCATTTTAAATGAGTTTTAAACTCAGGGAGAATGGTTAGTTTAGTGAGGTTCGTCTAGTAATTACGCTTGACTCGTGCAGTTTTTTGGCAGGTGGTTTTTTTTATCTAAAATGACTTAATAGTGAGCCGGAATCAACATCCAAGCCTAGTGCTGTTATAAAAGCTGACAGAGATTTTCCACTAACTGACCACAAACACGTGAAACACGGCTGTAGGAAGAAAAGAGAGAGAGAAAGGGTTCTGGAGGGCTGCAAACTCAGTAAACACTTCTCCTTAAAATCAGCACAGACACGTGGAATTTAGGTTTTAGTGGATTTTGAAATTTTTTTCTCGAAAATAAGGCATTCTCAGAGACGCTGCGCTTGACATGTTTACTTTTTGGTGAATGAACAATGACTTTTTTGAGACGTGTTGCGGCCATCAAATTCAAAATTGCTTTATTTTTTCTCTTAAAAACGGTACATCGGTACTCGGTGGAAACATTGTATATTTTTTCTATGTGCTACTGTGAATAAAATATGGGTTTATGAGATTTGCAAATCATTGCACTCGGTTTTTTTTTACTTTTTTTTTTTACATTTCACACGGCGTCCCAACATTTTTGGAATCGGGGTTGTAGTGTTGAGTCATGTAAACACCGCAATCTGCCCGAAACAGATTAAGACAATATTGTAATTTCTCAAATTCTGATTCCCGCCCCTGGAATATAACAGTTTTTAACAGAAATGTGTTGCATGTAAACACCTTATTCAGAAAATCCTCTGAAACGAGATACATGAGCATGCGGAATTGTGGGTAGCAGAAGCAGCATCTTGAATCTCCCGGGAAACAACAGTGGGACAGAAAAGTGTGCATGTGTAGACCGGCATACTTACAACCACCATGTATACAGCAATATTCCCATGCCTGCACGCTTATAAACCCGAATATAGACTTTAAATGGAATTCGATGTGCATTTCATTTTGTCAATAATGAAATCCGTGTAAAGATTATTTTTAAGCCAGACTACACTCTTTTAAAAAATGGTTCTTGAGACTGTCTGTTTAAGGTTTTGTGTAGAACTCTGTAGAACAGAGGGTTTCCCCAAAAATGACACCTTAGCTCAATATGTTTGTAAAGAGTGGTTATTTGAGATAGTGTTACAGCTCGAACCAGTCTGCTCAATCTTCTCTGACCTTCTCTCATGCCAAAGCGTTTCCATCCACAGAACTGATGCTTACTGAGGCCTGTTTCACAACCTGGTTTCGGGGGCTACCCAGGTAAGTTTGTGTTTAGTTTGTGCAAACTCTGGATTTTCAATCTTAACAAGGTGGATTGTTTTTTAGCAGGTTTCATCTCCATGGTAACTTACGCTCCATGGCTAACCTGCTCTGGAGCAGGTTATATTCTGGGTATATAAACTGGACCAATCTGCTGTGAGCAAAGTGATATAAATCTGAACCGTGCAAGTTTTGGTGTTTGTGCTGGCTTTTCCAGATGACCACTTGTATGAAAGATAAGGATTTCGGGCAGATGGTATAGTTTATCTCTGCTGATGTCTTGAGCCGTACATTAAATATCTGACACGCGGAAGCTACACTCTTACTGTACTGCAAACTGTATGTGTCGCTTTGCGGTTCTTCGCGAGTGGTACATTTCATGCGGTGGCATTATACCTGTCCTAATATATTTCCACAAATTTATATTTATTTTTATTACTATTTAATTTAATAAATACATAATTGACTCATTTATACATTTTTTTTAATATAAACTGTTACACTAAATATAAATAATATAAATATGCATATGTATATATGAGGAAAATATAAATATTTAAAATAAAATACATGTTGTGCTTTCATTATCTTGGCGTTACTTTTTTGTTTTTGCGCAACCATTTAAGTTTATTCATTATTTAAAGTTTATTTGAGTTTTTAACATTTTTAATCGAGCACTACTGCACTACGCTACCTTTGACTCTAATTTTTTTTTTTATAAAGTCTTGTGGCACTGAACTGCCTACAGAATTGAATCGATGTACTCACATACCTGTAAAACACAACAGAGAGATCAGATCGATTAAAAAAAGGTCCATGATGATTACTGAAATATTTTCACTCATAATTTCAATGCGGCCGCTTTTCCTTTTAACGTTAGCATGTGACTAAACTCACTGCTCCATTACTGTCAGCCATTTTCACAGAGTTTCTCTCACCGAGCCTCATGGACAGTTCGCTGTCATCGCCTCGTCACTCTGGCACGAATGTCACTGTCAGTTTGCTGGTGATAAACTGAGCGTCGTCCCTGACCGATAGCTAGCCGCGTTAGTGCCGGAGTGAGCGATGCAGCAGGCTGTACTGAACTTTCTGGACTCGGCTGTGCTGCTAATTAGCTCTTTGGAGAGTTCTCCTCGTGGAAGCAGGGAAAGACAGAGAAAAAGAGAGAGAGAGAGAGAGGGGGAGGGAGGGAGGGTGAGGTATGATTCGTGTCAGCTGCGATGGAAGTCGTTTCACCTCGTCCTCGTTTCTCTTTTGCGCTACGTTTCGCTTTCTTGAAGAAAGTTTAATTCTAAACGAAGAATTTTTTTACTCAGACTTACTCAGACGAACGTGCTAGTTCACCGTGTGTGATGCCACACGCCGTGATGGCCGGAGGAAACGTCCTGCCTAGCGTACCTGCCGTTAAGGTAATGATGCTAACGAAGTGCCGATACAAATGGCTGATTATAGCTCTCTTTAGGAAAAAAAAAAAAAAAAAAAAGAAAAAGGGGGCACACGGGTCAGCATGAAAGATTCACCCCGACTTTGTGTTCTGCAGTGTAAATATTGTGCTAGCGGAATATAAAAGTAGTGCAACGCCGGCTTACAAAAAACACAGGGAGAAAAGATCAAGAGCGGGTCTTACATCAAGGAAGGACCCCGAGGATGTCTTTGTTGTCAACTTCAGAAGGGAAGAGAGGAGCAGAGGAGGAAACTGGCAGAAGGGGAGAAGATGCCAGAGAGAGGCTCAAAGGAGCGGCCCTGGCCGAGGTGATCGGTATTCCTCGCCAGTCTGCCTGCTAGCTCTGAAGTGAGCGAAAGAAGCTGGCAGCCAAGCCAGAGGGCATAACAGCACAAACACACACACACACACACACACACACACACACCTTCGGAGCTGGGTACACACTCGCACACACATACAGGTGCACTGACACATTCACACTACGTCTCTGTCTCTCTCTCTCTCTCTCTCTCTCTCTTCTAGCGCGCACACACACACACACACACACACTGCAAATACACACAGTGCTCCTCTTCTTTCCTTCTCTCTCTCTCTCTCTCTCTCTCTCTCTCTCACACACACACACACACACACACACCAGATAACACACTGCATTTTTCTCAGATTGTCTAATTTAATCTCAATATTTTCCCCTACATTAATTTTCATCTCTGTTCTGTCCGATAGTCCGGTTTTGTGCAGATTTAATGAGGCTCATATAAGTGTATGTTCACACAACTTATCCAAATAATTAAAAAAAAAAAATAATTAAAATAATAATTGACCAAAGTTCCTATAACGTCACTTTTCTTTACTCTCGTGTGCGTGTTTTGATAAACACCATACCAGCAGAAATAAATCATTATGCACATTTACGACGCAGCTGATTTACACTTAGTCACGCCCACAGAACTCCATAAAAGGTCAAGCTCGCAGAGAGCTATAAACAATAAAATGGCAGCTAAAATAACCTTAACATCATTACGTTTAGTTATCGTTCAATTACTACTTGAAACTCAATCAGATATTCATTTCCGTTTGTTTGTTATTTTGTGACAAACGTGTGAGTGGCGTTAATGCGGCCATTGTTGACAATTTCTCCTCAATAATTAAACTCTAATATTCTGCACAGCGTCCATACTACTGTTTCAGCGATGTTTATCCGTTATTTTAACCTAATTTGTATTGTTTTTTAAGGTTGTGTTGCATTTTAAATTTACTAAAATGCTAGGCTCCGACCACTAGGTGAGGCTGTAACCCCGGAAGCCTCTTTATTCCTCGCGAAAACATATATGAACAACATTTATCAGGAAAAGCTCAAGTCCTGTGTTTTTGTTGCCACGAAACTGAATTGTCTGTGGTACAAAGTTGTGACTAATGTAATGTAATGTAATAGCGTAAGGTGAGATAGTTAGCTAGCTAGGTGCGTTAATACACATGAACACTTTTAGGTATATTATACACTTCTAACAAAGTTTCTAATGAAGACCATTGACAAAATGTCACAAATGTTTCGGCTGTGAGCTCCCGTGTTCCGTCCTCATATCACATACGATAGACGTGAGTCTATTGAGTCTGGATAGTCTCTTTACTTTCTCTAGATTTGAATAACTTCAAAATGATGTGTGTATAGTGCTAGCAGGAGAGGTATTTATCGGTTTTGGACTGGTGAGATTCAGTCGCATGTGCTATAGATACAACGTCAAGGTGCATCACACCACCATGAAGTGTGATGAGTTGAGTAAACACTAAATGAACATTTCGGATTTGTTAGGCATTTTCTGATTGTTCCGAGTAAACCTATTTGTCTCATTTGAACTGACGAGACTTGAAAGTCCCCGTGAAGTGTCTAGAAACGCGCAGCATTATTCGATGACGTAATTTCCACTGAATCAGGAAGTCAGGGTGGGACATATCGAGTTGCTCCTCCCCCTTAAAAAAAATCCAATAGCGTTTAGCTTACCTCGCAGCCCGGAAACCTTTAACTGATTTAGGCGAGACACTTCAGATTTTAGAGAACGTTTGAGTGGACGGAAAATCTGATGAGAAGCTGAAGTGCAGAATGATGTCATCCAATTTGTTGATTGGTATCAAACTGTACATTTCTAAATTCTAAATTGTAAATGCGAATTTTCATTTGTCATTGTTTTTGGAGCACACTAGCGTATAGATAACCTCCAGGTGAACATATTCATATTACAAGCCACAAAACTTCTATTTTGATTTTATGGGGACTTTAAATAAATGTCTGCTGAGAGAAAACTTAACATTTTCCTTGATTCAAATCTGTTGATCGTTTGGCTTTGGGTACGGTGATTATTAGCTATGTCCAGTCCATGTGAATGAGTTGTTACTATACGAGCGATAACGTATTAGAACGAGATTGTTTATAGAAACCTGTGATTTGAAACACAGCTTTTTTATCCAAAGTGCCTCATAATTGAATTAACCAAAGGACTAAAATCACCGGTCCATAGAACTAAAATAATAAATAAATAAATAAATAAATTCTCTAACAAAGTTTACCACACTTACAGTATCATGTAATACTTTCCCCAACAAGAAAAAGTTTCACTTTGAAATGAATTATCCATCCACAACAACTCAACCTTCAGCTCGGACCCACGGAAACCAATAAACCCAATTAAATCTACATTTAAAATGATATTTGATGTGCTCAAGTCGATTGCTCTTTTAATCATGCATGTACCCTGCATCTTTAGCAATGTGATTTTGAACCTAATCAATATAATTATGACCTCTTGCTTCACTAAGCGCCGTCGACACTCGTTCAAGGCTGCAGCGAAGTTCGATACAGAGAAGAAATAAGCAGGGATTAAATTAGCCCCATTTTGTCATTCCGGTTATCCTTTACCGACTTCATGAACAGAACATCACACCGGCTCCTATCAGAAAATGGAAGCTCCTCACTGTTTCCAGACGAATCTTAATGCGTGTTTGATGCCCATATATGGCCGTTCATCAGCTCAAGTCCATGCCTCAAGGTTAATACATTCGCACTGGTAGGGAAATGAAAGAAATAAATTAAGTTCAACAAACAATTAGCAATGCATCAATGGGCTGATCGATAATGATGTGCGTAATTATCACTTCGGGGAGCACCGACATGGCCTGTGTTTATCGATGCTGTCTAATTCGCTCCTGCTGGAAGGATGGATTACAAATATGTGAGTGTATGTTCAGTCATTTCCGACATGGACGTGGATTAAATTTGCAGGGCAAAAACTTTATAAAATAATATTAGTTGAATGTTTACAAGGTGCTCAGTTTCTTTCTTCATTTCTTCTAGTTCTATTTTGCTAATGCTATATTTACTATATTACTGACATGATGTATAATAAGTAAGGTCGATTAAACACGTAAAAGGTGTGCTGTTGTAGGAAAATTATCAGGGATGGCGTGTTTTGATGCAGTCCAAGAGTTCAGTTTGTTTTATCGCTCTTATACCACCACAATTCTACTAATGACTACAATTTATTACCAATTAAAGAATGGGAAAAAATTACAACACGTCGTATTTTTTTTTATCCATTTACAGTTACGTTGAATGATGTGGAACGTCCAAACTGATGTTATATTATGTTAAAGCAGCCGTAAACAGTCGTTCCGTCACCATCTTTTTTTGAAGTGATTAAAACAAACAAACAAACAAACAAACAAACAAACAAGCAAAAACAAAAATGTAGCTTGTGATGTTACAAAGAAACCACATGAAGTTCCAACACTGGAGACTCCTTCCATAAAAAACAGTTCCTTACAGAAAAATTTACTTTTTCAACAATTAAAGGGTTTCTTAGTAAAAAAAAATGTATGTTTATGTATATGGTTTAGATTACTGTATGTTGAGCATCCGTCTTAGAAAGTCTCTGTGAACGAGATGTTACTATAGAAACCATAACGTATTTGAACATGCATCCATCCATCCATCTTCTATACCGCTTACTCCTTTTCAGGGTCACGGGGAACCTGGAGTCTATCCCAGGGAGCATCGGGTACACCCTGGACAGGGTTGCCAATCCATCGCAGGGCACAATCACACACCCACTCACACACCCATTCATACACTACGGACACTTCAGACACGCCAATCAGCCTCCCATGCATGTCTTTGGACTGGGGGAGGAAACTGGAGTACCCGGAGGAACAATTCAACCAATTAGATTTAAGAATAGTCAAATGAATAAATAGGAAATATTATAGTATCTCAGAAATACAGAAATTCATAGTAAAAGCAACAAAATGACAGCGGTGATAGCAAAATCCCGCCGAATCCACATGACTCATTATTATATTACTGTATTGGCACAGCGGGACAGATCTGTACATCCATTTTGACTGACTGCTCCGTGTCATGCCGAGCCTCATCAGGGCTAATTGAAAAGTAATGATGATGGTGAGGGCAGAGGAGGCCATGTAGCACAGATCCCAGAGCACTTTAACATTCAGCAGCCTGTTTTTACACAGGCTTAATTGGCAGCCCGTGTTATTACGCTTAAATTAAACATAGCAAGAGGGATGTTCGCAGGAAATGAATATTTATACGGAATCAGAGCAATATTCTGTAGGAACACAATGCTGCTTGTTGGATTTAGATGGGAAGCAGCTATCTGCTCGGTCCGAGCGGCGCGGGTGAGAGAGGAGGGCGCGGAATAAAGTTACGAGAAAATGTAGAGAATCGTTAAAAGTGTAAAGTGCAAAGTGCAAATCATCCAAAAGAAATCACTGACTCAAAAAATATCATTAACGCAGTCGTCCCTTTACCCCTTATGCAACTGATCGGACTTTGGTTTAACCGAATGTTAAAATAATCACACAGGATGTAGTTTCTCTCTCCGTACGCCACACTGCTGTTTATATTTAAGAAGATTAACAAAATAGTCATAGGTCCGTATTGAAGCAAAGTGATAATCAGACTCAGGTAGGACACAGGGGTAATTATACACATATTTATAGACATTTTACTAAATATAAGGTTGGATCGTGCTATTGGCAGGTAATTACACTGCACTCACCAATACTGGGTGTCCCAAGAGTCTCCATACATAGCGGAAATGAACACTTTTTAACTTAGCAAAATGTCTTCCAAAATTTTTCATAATTAGCTTTATATATATATATATATATATTGGAATTGATTTTCCCCCCAGATGTTTACATATAAAGAGGCTCAATTGTTTTTTTCTTAGGGTTCATAAGAATTCTTTTTTGTTAGGATTAATTTTTATTTTACAAATAATATTTAATTTATATATATCTATATCTATACATATATATATATATATATATATATATATATATATATATATATATATATATATATATATATATATATATATATATATACTTTTATGTGTCCAAAAGAGAAGCAGGATTTCGATACACATCCAATATATATTTTCTTTATTTAAAAACTAATAAGCTTTAAAATGATTTTTAATCTGTAACACTTAACAATTGACTAAACATAATCTGAATGAATCCTAAAAAAAAAATAATAATAGTCGTAATGAACCCTAAGAAAGAAAGAAAAAAAAAAACAATTGAGTCTCTTTATGTATGTAAACATTTCCTGTTCTGGTGGGGGAAAAAAATCAATTCCAATCTTTTCCATTTGTTACAGGATTGGATCAAATTATTATTATTTTTCTTTAATCTGATATCCCACCCACCATTTTTGCTGGGAATGAGATCAGTGCCTCTGTCATTATAATGATTGTGATTATGATTATTATGATTGCTTTATTCTGAGGTTTAATTAACTAACATTATTTGCTCCATTAATTAACATTAACAAATGTCACAATGAATAAACACCATAATATACTGAAACATTAAGTAGGTTGTACTAACGTATGTTTAAATAAGCTAAATTATTCAGTACGGTATAACTGAGGTCTGTTGAAAAGTTCACGAAGTTGACCTGTTTACTCGACATGAGTACAAACGAGGTTCACGTAAATTTGCAACAGCTAAAATGACAGCAGTCTAATGAAGACAATGTTTTACAAACGATTCTGTTTTCTTGTGATAAAGCACAGTGAATTTATTTTGGCTTTGACGTTCACAAATGGAAATACTGTACAGGATTTATTATCATTTATTACCGTTTTATTACTATTAACAGTGGTATGCGTTGTTACAGTGGATTCGCTCATCTCGTTTCTTTTTATTCTGCTTTTATACGAACAATCAGCATGTGATGGTGAACAAATAGGACAAGTGGACCAACCATGTCAGAGGAAAGAAGTTCTGACGAGGTGTTAAATAATGCATGTCAGTCCTTGGCTTCTCTCCTCGTCCTCGTCCTCTTCCTCTCCCTCTTCTTTCACGCTTTCACCCGTACCCTTTTTTTTTTTTTTGTCTTTTTGCACTTTCTGTGACTCATTTAACTGAAATTCCTTTCACGGTTGAAAATAAATCACTTAGCCTACATTTCACATGCGATCACCCTAATTAACCCTAACCCTACGTTTGTTTCACGTGATTATTATGTGAGTAATACCGTACACAATCATATGCGCACGTTTATTATTATTTGTTTATTTTTTTCAACGTGTTATACGCATGAAATGGCGTCATGGGAATAATATGTGACGATAAATGAATCACGTGGATAAATATATGAATTGTGGGGGGAAATAATCACGTGACAATAAATGAATCACGTGACAATAAATGAATCATGTGGAGATAAATGAATCATTTTGAGAGAAATGAATCGTGTGGAAAATATCACTTGAAAAATATATGAATCATTCATCCATTCACCTACTAATTTAATCTCTCGTTTATATCTGTCTGAAGCTGTAGATTCTGCAGTTCTGGATCCTGATTTTCCGTCACACACTTCCAATATCTCTCACCTTGCAGATCTGCAAACCTGATTGTCACACACACACACACACACACACACACACACACACCCTCATACACACCCGCCACTTGCTCATTTTTCGTCGAGACTCGGGGCTACGTGCACGCATCATTGGCCGCTTATGAAGGGTCACAGCTGCCTCAGAGCCCCCCATTGATTTTTGATCGCTTCTCTCCTTCCTCTCTTGTCTTCTGATGATTCATTCATGGAGGCAAAAGAGCAGCTGTCCAAGACATTTAATATCGAAACTCATGCGAGAAGGGCCTCGACACTCGAGGAACGAACCCGAAGATTTTATTATCGTTAAGAAACACTCGGCATGTATGTTTCACACCGGCCATACAAAGAAACGAGACATGGCCTAAGCGCTAGGCTTTCATCTAGCAGGTCAGGAGTCGATGGGAATGAATCCTGTCATCTCAGAGACATCAGATACAGGAGTGTACAGTAGATGATTGGCCTTAATACTAGTGACATGATGAAATCAAAGAGCAACACACTGGAGACCGAATCGAGAGCACCGGAATGAGAATTTTCCCTCACACCGTGTCTGGTGGAAACTTACGTCCACTTACCACAACACTTCACTAGATGGAGCAAAGGCACCTTCTACTGCACCACTCAGCTTGAACGGGAGGCTCTTCACCACGTCGAGTTTCTTCTTGTGTAAAAATCCAGTGATTTATTTCATCTTTCGGGGCTCGTAAGTATCATTTTTATCTGGTGCCGGCTAACCTCATCTTTCACTCACCGGCCCAAACCTTTCCTCTTCTCACGCAACAGGTTTAAAGAAAATGGTTTAACACGTCTGCTCAGGCTTAGTGAGCTTAAACACGCCTGTCACGTGCGGCTCGGAACGTCACATGACGCGCTGTGCCGGAAATCCACGTGTAAAAAGCGTGTTTTTAAAGACTTTACAGTTTCACATTTAGTGCATGTGATTCTCCTGTTTCCCACGTGTTATTAGATCGCGAGATTTTATCGACATTAGCAACATTCGTTTGTTTTCACGTGACTATTTCCGTGTGTAATTATTTTCCACGTGATTTATTTCATGAGTCTATTAGTCACGTATAAACATGCAGAGTGAAATTCTTTTCGTCGCATACCCCAGCATGTTAGGAAGCAGGGGTCAGAGCATAAGGTCAGCTATGATACAGCGCCCCCTGGAGCAGAGAGTGTTAAGGGCCTTGCTCAAGGGCCCAACAGTGGCGGCGCCGTGGTTTGAACCCCCGACCTTCCGTTCAGTAACCCACAGCCTTGCCAGCACTGCCCCATTCATTTCCATGTGCTCATTTTTCACACGTCGGACAGGTGATTTCATTTTTCACACGGGATTTTCTTCCCCATGACTCGTTTTTCACATTTGATTTTCGTTTTTAAAGTATTGCATGCGTTTTATTACCACGTTATTTTTTTTTTTCATTTGTTTACTTACCACATGTACACAGTAAAATCCCTAGTGCTGAATTAACACCCAGAGTGTTTATATGAGTCCAATGGAATGATCTAAACACTGCGGGTGCGAAATCGACACCGGTGATTTTGCTGTGTACTGCGTGCGGTTCTTATTTTATTTAATCACAACATTCATTTATTTCCACATGTTATTCTTCCACGTGTAGGGCGTGTGGTTGTATTGTTTTGCACATTATGTTCATACACAATTCAGCATTTTTGTTGTTTGTAACAGTAATTTGTTCATTCTTCACGTGTAGGACATCCTTTTGAATGGTTTGTATATTCGTTCCACATTATTTGTTCATTTTCACGTGGATTTATATCTGAGCACAACATGGCCAAAGACAGGTTTTGTTTTATTTCATTTTTTTTCATGCGGTGACTAAATGTAAATGTAAAAACTCATGAAATTTTCTCGAAGGGTGTAGTGTGTGCTTGTGTTTGTGTGTGTGTGTGTGTGTGTTCATTCTAGTACCTCTTATTGGTCTCTTACTGGTCCACATATGACCTTTAACCCCCTCCTCAGCACTTCCTCGACTCAGATATGACAATAATATCATCGAGTATGTGATAATGTGTTCAGAATGGTCATGCTGTGGATGAACAGATCGAACGGAACGACACGTGAGCTGATTTTCACAGCATCCGTTGTCTCTCGCCTCGTCTTTGCTTTTAAAGATGGGAACTTTGACACATTTCTTACATGATTCATTCACGAATTTGAGCTAATCAACAGCAGCATGATGAAATATTCAAAATGATTACGAACTCATCAGTTCGGAGAAAAACGAGTGAGAGATTGAATCATTTCTTACAAAACGCTGCTCACTGAATCTCAGTCTCGGGCTTCTAAACCAAGCGCCATGCTTCTGTTTTAATGATTTCGTAACTCAAAAGACTAAACTGTAAGATTTTACACCTGATTCGTTTACATGTTTTGTGCACAATTTATGCTAAATTAGACTTTTTTTTTTTTTTTTTTTACGGTGAATAGAGGTGTGTTTTTTATTTGAATGATTTATATTGTTTTTCTTCAGGGTTTAGACAAAACAGGCAATGGAGATTTTTAGACCAAAAAAAAAAAAAAAAGCTACAGAAGAGATTGTGTTAAGGGGAAGGAAGAGAGAAGAATATTTTAGAGTTCAATAAATAAAAAGAAGAAACAATTCTGTCACCTTGTGGTGGTAAAATGACACTGCAGCATGAAGGAGAGATGTTTTTTTTTTAACTTTATTTATTTATTTATTTATTTTTAAATGCCACGCACATTATAAACAATGAACATGACAATAATCAATTCCAACATATAGTATAAATAAATATTAAACAAATATAGACTACAACAAATAGAAAAGGAGAATATACAGTATAATATATAAATTAATAATTCAAGTTAAAAAAAAAAAAAGACGAAGAAGAAGAAGAAGAAAAAAAAGCCCAGAGAAAAAGGAAGCGGTATGAGATCATCATATAACTGTCGCAAAAGCTTCACATAGAGACCTAGTCTATGTTCTGCTTTACCATTTTTCAACCCAAGTAGGAACTCAATATAGTTTTTCAAGTCTATTTGAAATAGCAAAAAGTTGGGTTTTCCTTTAGCCCATTTCTGTTTATGTAAACAGACAAAGATTAAGAGAGAAGCTTTTCCTTCCATATATACCCTTATATATCAACACCATCATCATCACCATCTTCATCATCATCATCTCCTGAAATTATACTCTAAAAGATTCAGAACTGGACAAACGTTTAAAGATATTAAGGACAGTTTAATAGTTTAATAAAATTCATACTAAAGTAGAATTGCTTTATTCCTATCTATCTATCTATCTATCTATCTATCTATCTATCTATCTATCTATCTATCTATCTATCTATCTATCTATCTATCTATCTATATATATATATATATATATATATATATATATATATATATATATATATATATATATATATA
Organism: Ameiurus melas; assembly: GCA_012411365.1. Classification (NCBI taxonomy): domain Eukaryota; kingdom Metazoa; phylum Chordata; class Actinopteri; order Siluriformes; family Ictaluridae; genus Ameiurus; species Ameiurus melas. Next base: position 34,195,905 of record CM022755.1, read on the forward strand.
TATATATATATTATATATATATGTCATATGACTTCTTTAATTCATTTATTTGCTTTTAGAAGGAGTTCCCGTTAGCTACACCTTGCAGCAGTAGAAATGTAACAGAACATTTCATTATTTTTTTAATCCCTGATGAAGCAGAGGTACACATTGCATTTAATCCCTTGAAATCAGGGATTTTCCTTTCTTTTTTTTTCTTCAATTTACGTTTATTCACTTAGCAGACGCTTTTATCCAAACCGACCTACAAATGAGAAAAATACAAGCAAAAATTTATTTATTTATTTGATTTGATTTGATTTTACAATTACAATACTAAAAGTCTTTTAAAGTCTCTTTTTTTAAATGATGATTCTTTCTTAATTAATGAATTAAATTATTTATTAATGCATTAATCAATGAATTATACCGTAACTCTTTCTCAGATTTGTGTGACTGAAAATGAACATGATGTCTGTTTTTTTTTTCTTTATTAAAGAATTCAGCTTGTAACAGATCATTAGAAAGGGGTTTATTTTTTATTGTTTCCAAGGGGCTAAAAATTATTTTAATTATCCTTAAAAAAAATTTCTAAACCCATACATGTTAGAATGTGTAAAATACTAAACACATTCATCCATGTGGTTATTCGCTGTATTCACTTGTTCAAATTAGTGAACTTTTTGCAGGTTTGTGCGCCTGTTTATGTGCACGTCCTATATTCACTCCAGTGTGGTTACATTTGTCAAACTTACATAAACTTGAACTGAATGTAAACCAGGGGAAACAAACAACTCCTAACATGAATTATGTTTAGACTCTTGTTTTTTCTTCTTCTCTCATTTCTTTCCGTGTGTGTGTGTGTGTGTGTGTGTGTGAGTGTGTGCGTGTGGGTGTGTGTGCCCTCTCCGAACCTCTGCAGTTTATTTTCTCTGCATGGTGTGGACTTCGATCTTGGATCGCCTTTATACAAGTTTGATTACTTTGTTTTACTGAAGCTCGCTCACTTCTTGCCACATGGCGTGAGAAATGCTGTAACATTTCTGACTGTTTAACCCAAAAAATCAATTAATCACGACCATGTACAGGAATACTGAAATACTAAACCTGTGAGCTATGACTACTTGAAATGAAAGAATAATACATAATAAAAAAAACATACTCTGAGATTTAAAAAAAAAAAAAATAAAATAAACATCCATCCATCTTCTACCGCTTACTCCTTTTCAGGGTCACGGGGAACCTGGAGCCAATCCGAGGGAGCATCGGGCACAAGGCGGGGTACACCCTGGACAGGGTGCCAGTCCATCGCAGGGCACAATCACATACACACTCACACACCCATTCATAGACTACGGACACTTTAGACACGCCAAGCAGCCTACCATGCATGTCTTTGGACTGGGGGAGGAAACCGGAGTACCCGGAGGAAACCCCCGCAGCACGGGGAGAACATGATAACTCCACACACACATGGCCACGGTGGGAATCGAACCCCGGATCCTGGAGGTGTGAGGCGAACGTGCTAACCACTAAACCACCTAAAATAAACATTTGTAATTAAAAGCCTGAAAACATAATGTCTAACCACCCTTTTCCCCCTAAAAATGTAAAATACCAGTCAAATTTAAATACGTTTCTTTTTATCCTGTTGTAATACTGCATGTGTTTTGGGGGTTTTTTTGGCAAATATTTGATTTTTCACAATATCCCAACTTTCCCACTAAATCACAAGCACACACACTTGTATACGATACATGAACCTATTGCGTAATAATTTCGGAGAAAACTGAAAATCCTCTTGTATCTTCACGTGTTCGCATTTATTCACAGCTCACTAAAGTATAGACGTTAGTTGTGCTGGAAATTGAAGGATTTCTCTCTTTTTCTTTTTTTTTTTTTGCTGCATATTTATAGGTTTCACTTATTGTAAGCACCTGACACCCTTCCAATTACAGCTCACATATTCCGTGCTTGAACAATGAAATAAAATTAACCGGAGTTACTTAAAACAGGGACAGATTTGTTGGCGGTTAAAAAGGGCAGAAGTTATTTGCTGTGTCTCTGGCTGGGTTGTTTTGATTCGCTGTCAGTCAGTGTCATGGCAGTCTTTTTCATCTCTCTGTCTCTATTTACATTCCCTCCAATAAACCTGCCATAACAGTACAGTCATCGACCCTGTGACCTCTGTGGTATCGCTCCAGTCCTCCGCTTTCATTAACTTTGTTTATCCTCTCAGTCCTAAAGCGTACCTACAGTGCAGAAGCCTTACATAAAAGAAATTCATGCAATTCTTATCAATGATATGAATACCCCATTTAGGAACACGTCAAGTAAAGTTGTACTTTCAATAATCATCCATCTATCCATCCATCTATCCATCCATCTCAGTGTTTTATCCTGGTCTGGAGCCTATCCCAGGAACCCTGGGAACAAGTCGTGAGAACTCACCCTAGTCCATTGAGGGTATCATGTACAAGACATTCGCAGACTCATTCACATCTAGGGGCAATTTAGCATAACCGTTCTGTCTCCTAGTATGCTTTTAGACAGTTGGAGGTAACCAGAGAACCTGAAAGAAGCCTACATAAACATGTGAGAACATGTAAAACTCCACACAGACAGTAAACACAGGACCCCATACTTACAGTATGGACTTAGTAATTCTATGTTAGTTAATAACAGTGACTTAAAGTGTTAATGTCCATCCATCCATCCTTCTTCAACCACTTATACGTAATCGGGTCGTAATCGGGTCGTAATCGGGTCGCGGGGGTAGCAGCTCCAGCAAGAGACCACAAACTTCCCTTTCCTGAGCCACATTAACCAGTTCTGACTGGGGGATCCCGAGGCGTTCCCAGGCCAGTGTGGAAATATAATCTCTCCACCTAGTCCTGGGTCTTCCGCCAGGTCTCCTCCCAGTGTTAATGTAACACTATTCATTCACGCGTCCATAATAACATTTAACCGATATTGTAAAACGTTATATAATTTGCAAGAATAACAATATGTTACAACATATTGTTATTATTTGGGGGGTGGTCCATTCTCCACCTGCCATGTGATTGGTCTGTTCACTGATTGTGTTCACCTGTTCCGTGTTAGCTCATAATTAGTTTGCCTCTCTGCGTGTTTCATTTTTCATTGTGAAGTCTTTTTTTCTCCAAACCTTGTTTTCTTGTTTTGTTGTTGTTTTTTTTTTTGTTTTTTTCTGTGTTTGGCATAATTATGTACGATCTTTGTTCAGCTTTGCCTGCCGGTGTTTTGACCTGTGCTGTGTGTTTGGATTATGATTACTGGATGTGCTCCAATAAATCACATATTCACTCGCGTCCTCTCTCTCGCCACATGCTACGTAAATAATAAGAGTACCTTGCCTTGTCTATGAGCCGTTAAGGACTTACCTACAAAGGAGCATGTAGTGTACCTTTAAAGCTTAACTCAAAATTATATATGGTCTATTTATATTCCTTATAAATATTAAAGGTACACTCTATCCAAATATCCAGATGAAAGATACTGTACATGTTTAAGGTACAAATGGTGTACCATTGATTTGTTTTAGTACCAGAATTTTATATAGTTGGATATTTAATCCACACAAAGTGATACAATTTAAAACACACACACACACACACACACACACACACACACACAGACTTCTCAACAGATGTTCCATTCCAACTCTTAACTTCGTCTACATTTCTGATTCACAATCTCCAACTTCCAGGTTAATGAAAACCACACGTGAGAACATGAGAATCATCAGCAGGAACAGCAGCCTAAGGCTCAGCTCTCACTTACACACACAAATTGAAACACACACACACACACACACACTGAGACACATCATTGGCTGTCCTCTCACCGTGTTTAGTCCGCATTTTGGTTTGTAATTCATCCGTCCGGTGGTCATCCCCCAGGGTCCGCATCTCACAGGGGGGTCACAAAGGGTCAGTGTTTTCCTTGGAGGGCCTTCATGGGATCCGCTGGCGGAATGACTTACCCTGGAACACAACACATATATACAGTGGTCCGAATCGCTCCCGAGGACTGTTATGTTATTACGAACTAATCTCGTTTATCAAATATATCAAAATCAAATATTTATTTTTCTGAACTAGATTCCATCATTCTCCATTAATAAACTGAATAACCGGAGGAGTTATTATAAAGTATAAACCATGAGGGCTATTAGTTCTATCTGGTGCTTTCTGGATCTCTGGACAATTTGGAAAACATGTTCATGTCGTTATAGTGCATGCATTTCACTTTCTGCGCCCATGAAATTCCAAAAATGGTACATTTACTCTGTTTAAACATTCGATGTGATTTCTATGCTCTATTGTGAATAACATGGGGGTTTATGAGGTTTTGAAAATCGTTGCATTCTGTTTTAATTGACATTTATTTACATTTTACACAGCGTCCCAGCTTTTTTGGAGTTGGGGTTGTACAACAGCATGCTGTGTGGGGTTTTATTCCTTGCTTAGGGGTGTAATATTATATTTAGTGGCTATAAGCTTCATTTACTGGTAGTTTAAGCTGTGCGGCTTAAAATCCAATCACACTGAATCAACTAAGAAAAGTCTGTGTTAGAAGAAAAAGTTTGTGAACCCCTGCTCCAAGGACTGTACGTACGATACCATTTCAAGTGAATTGAATTCTTACACGACTGATCTCAAAACAATTGTTATAATAAATGAGAAAATATTGTTTTATTATTGACTGTGACTCTGTATTGGTTCTGTTGATCTGACTTAGATAAAAAAATAAAAAAATAAATAAATAAAACAGTGTGACTGAAACGTTGACTTTTTCCAACTATTTTCCTCCAGTCCATCATGGCACACTGTGTGGCTCCAGCAGTGGGTGGTCATTTTAACAAGAACCTTTGGGCTAAACAAAGAAAGAAAACAAACAAAAAAAAAAGCTTTTATGTTTATTTTATTAAAGGAGCAGCAGTGACCTTTCCCTTGGGTTTCAGCTTTTCTCTGATGGACTTGTTGATGTCAGTTCTTACTTAGTCTTACTAACAAGGAGTGTTGCCTGTGTGTGGAAAGTTTTCCTGACATTTTAATAAAATATCTGCTAAGAGGAAAAACTCAGGGCTCTGTGGACCCAGACTCTGTAAACAGGAACAATAAGGACAAGGAGCAACCTCTATTTAACTGTCAACAGTTATTTATCACTAAAATACAAATAAAATAAATGCACATTCATATAATGTTTATAAATAGTGACAATTCTTCAATCTATTTGTATTAATTTGACAAATACTTTTATCCAAGTGTCTTGACATTAGAATAAAATATTAAATGATACAGTATCTCACAAAAGTGAGTACACGCATCACATTTTTGTAAATATTTGATTATATCTTTTCATGTGACAACACTGAAGAAATGGCAGTGTCAGGGTCTTGGCAATCTTCTTATAGCCTAGGCCATCTTTATGTAGAGCAACAATAATTTTTTTTCAGATCCTCAGAGAGTTCTTTGCCATGAGGTGCCATGTTGAACTTCCAGTAGATCGATAGATCGATAGATCGATAGATAGATAGGTAGATAGATAGATACTTTATTGATCCCCAAGGGGAAATTCAAGCGACCAAGTGACCAGTATGAGGGAGTGTGAGGGCGATGACACCAAATTTAACACACCTGCTCCCTATTCACACTAACAAGTCAAATGACACCGGGGAGGGAAAATGGCTAATTGGGCCCAATTTGGACATTTTCACTTAGGGGTGTACTTACTTTTGTTGCCAGTGGTTTAGACATTAATGGCTGTGTGTTGAGTTATTTTGAGGGGACAGCAAATTTACACTGTTACACAAGTTGTACACTCACTACTTTACATTGTAGCACAGTGTCATTTCTTCAGTGTTGTCACATGAAAATATATCATTAAATATTGTGAGGGGTGTACTTACTTTTGTGAGATACTGTATATTTTTTTCAACTGTGACTAAAAAAAACTAGACATACTGGATGGGAAAAATAACCTAGCTGAGGGTAAAAAAAATGAATCAACCAACCAACTAAGCACCATATTACGTAGATCTTAACCTGTGTGTATAAAGATATATGATCTCCTGAAAAGCTTAGACAAGTTAAATAAATATAGAAAACCTCAGAATAGAAATCTACAAAGAATAAAAAAGAAATTTACTAGATCAAATTAAATAAATTAAATAGAAGTGGGGGGGGGTTAAAAGAAAATACAATAATGCTGAAAAAAAAATATTTTATTTAAATTTAATACATATCCCTGCTCTGTCTAGACTTTCACTATTTATTGAGACACATAAACAGTCCATTAATAATCGCATTCAAGCATGCACATTCCTTCATAATTTCCATCATACTTGTATTTAATCATCATTGGATTTCAGTAAACACATCTGATTGGCTGGCAAAAGTTGTTCTCAGCAGCATCGAGCCCGCTCTCTTCGTTAGCTTCGCTGTGCGCCGTTGTTTACTGTGGAAACACTCTGAGATACTCATCTCTCTTATGAACGAGTGCAGATTTTCAGCCCACGTTGCTTCTTCAGGAGCGTGTTTTTGGATACAGCTCACCATCCGGTCATTGGCGCAACAGCGTCTGGTTGAACGTTGGCCAAAATAACCAGTGATGGATCTCCACATGAAGTCCAGGTCTGTGTAAATGAATGCTTGGCATGAACGTGGAGAGAGTGAGGTGAAAAGTGCAGCGCTGATAGTGAAGGAGAGTGAGGTCCTCATATGTGAATGTTAAGTAATGCCAACCAGCTGTGTGTGTGTGTGTGTGTGTGTGTGTGTGTTCTGATAATAACTCCTTGACCCTCTTACATACGATTAATCATCACAGATCTTTATACGTCACAAACATTGTGTAACATCTCTGTAAGAACATTTAACATGATGTGGAACAACACAAGGTTATACGTTATACTGTAGGTCTTTATCAATTTTACTATGAAGTATTACCCCACAGACACATTCTCAATACTGATTGGTCAGAAAGTGTTCATTGATTTTCTATAACAGCACCTCTGACAGTAGTTTTGGCTGTAATTCAAATCACAGGTTTATATTAACGCGGTCTTTCGCAATACGTTATCGTTTCTATAGTAACAACTCAATCGCAGAAACTCTCCATATAAAAACATGTATCCTGTAAGGAGATTTTCATTTAATGTCGGATGGAAGGAGTCTCCATTGTCAGTGCTTTGTAACACGCAGAGGTACAGAAGTAGAGGGTGGCTGTGGCTCAGGTGGTAGAGCGGGTTGTCCACTAATCATAGGGTTGGAGGTTCGATTCACGGCACACGTGACTCCACATAACGAAGTGTCCTTGGGCGAGACACTGAACCCCAAATTGCTCCCGATGGCAAGGTAGCACCTTGCATGGCATCTCTGCTACCATTGGTGTGTTGGGTGGGGGAGAATGAGAACCAACGTAAAGTGCTTTGGATAAAAGCGCCGTATAAGTGCACCATTTAAAGAAGTAACTTTTACGATACATCTTATTAACGAACGAGCGAAGGAACAAGTGTTTCTAGCTTCTACAATGTAACATTGTATTAAATGTAACAATAAATAACAACTTCGGGCCGCATATACACCATTGCACGATTATTTTCCTGTAAGAGCACACCCCTGAGTGCTTCATTCCTAACATAATGTACACTTACTCTATTTCTGATACATATAAACTGAAAAAAATCCATACTTATTCCCTACTTTCACATCCATTACCATTACTTTTATTTATTTTTTTCCATGTAGTGAGTTACATCAAACTGCATATATCATGACTGGACCATTTTGCAGATCTTCCTCAAGCTGTGTTAAATAAGCATTAAGATTTTCCATGAAATTACACACTATTATCATCTAAATTGCGGTTTAATCTCTTAACCATAACAATGTTTCTCCTCTCACTGCCTTCGATGTTTCTTCCAGCCCTAACAGCCTGATCCAGCTCTTTGCATGGAACAGAAACGCATGATTTAGGGATTGCGCTGACCAATGGTGACATTACATAGAAACTAGCTTGTGTTTTTTAATAAAGATAGTCAGGAGAAACACCTGGATTTAATTGACACATAACACATGGCCTCATACATCATCTTGTATCCCTGAAGCTCTTTCTGGTTTCTTTGTTCTACATCGGCGCTGAGGAAACAGTGTCAGCTGTAATAGGAAGATAATATCTCGCAGAACTCGTTTCCTGTGGTAAATTTCTGCCAAATCGATTTTCATATAAAGGCGTGCTGCTTTTAGATAAGCACATGTCCAAACAGGAAGCACCCCCCAAAAAAACAAAAAAAAATTCAGTCGTCTCTCTGGAGCTCGGAAATTACGATTATGTGCTACTGAGCAAGTTCCGAGAGAAAACCACACAATCGAACACAGCAAATATATGAAAAATATTTATATTGAGATATTTCACGATTCTGGTGTTAATTTGTTGGTTGGTGTGGTGTTTTCTTTAGCGATTGGGCGCCACACTGACGTTACAGGAGGACAGGAGTTACAGTGATGTTTAATAAGAATAAGAGCTAGCCAGATAGTGATCTACGACATTATATGATGCATTCGCATGAAAGCTTAAGCGTTGGAATTGAATATATTTGAGCAGAGTGTACAGATGAAGAGGAGAGAGAGCCTTACAAGCAAAAGCGCTAAAGCGCCGCTGCATCGTTTTCTGAAGGTAGAAATGAAGCGATGGCAAATGCTGCATTCGTGGTGTCTCGTAACTAATCAAGTTGTAATAGCGTCATTTCACACGTCGGGATGATTGATGTGGAAAGTCGGAAAAAACATGGACGCCTCGATGAAAAGAAAGCTCATGAAAGTCTACTTTAAGCAACAACAGCGGATAATGGCAAGTAGCATTAGCAACAAGCTAGCTGGCTAACATTAGTGATAACTCTAATGTTAATGAGGTGTCACTTTACGGTAACAGTACATGAATAATCACACTCCAATACCTGAATTAATACTTACTTATACATGAACTAATGATGAGTTAAGACATGTACTAGTGCAGTTTGATTCAAAGAGAAATGCATGAAGAATGATGTAAAAGGCGTTGAGATGAAATTACTGGTGTAAATTATGAAAGCGCCATCCAATGATGTTTGTGTACTCAACTGCGTACGGCAAATCATACAAACAATTTAAAATAATCATTAAATAATTAATATATTTACTAACAAACATGTTGTTATTTATGCATGACTTCACGTTGTAGCAAAGGTTAGCTCTTTATTAGTTCCTGATTAGAACATGCCTTAACTCATCATTAGTTCATACTTAAGTAAGTATAAATTCAGGTATTAATGCATAATTATTCGTGTACTGTTATTGTAAAGTGTTACCGTTAATGTCGTATATATATTACCGTTAATTAATTATCACCTTATATATGTAGTCGATATAGGGAATATTCATTAAGGTCAATGTTATAGATTTAACCAAGTACTGTGTCTGTATTTTAACTGATCTAAAGTCGGTACTGCTATAAACTTGTTTAAAAGTCGAAAAGCGGAAGGTTATACTGTTCACAGTGAGAGCGGCCATGTTGATTTGACATCGCTTCATAAACAGGGAACGAGCTGGTAGTTGAGAAGACTACCCCAAATTGACGAGTTGGAATTTCAAGTTGAGGAGGATTTTTTTTGTGTGTGGCTTTTACCAGGTTGTAGGCGGGGTATTGCAAGTTTGCTTTAAATGCATTGCTTTATACTGTATATTGTGGGTAATGTAGGAAACTGTTAACTTGAATGAAAATAGACCAGCATGTCGATGAAGTGAACAAGTCACAGAGTTTAATCCTGAAATAAACCTTTTTCACAACTGAAGGTCAGAAATTGATTATAAATATTGATATGCAAGTCATCAAGGGCGAATTTCTTTAAAAAAAAAAAGATTTAAAACTCATTCTGGAACTGTATTCTGACTCCTCCGCTGTTTGGGCTTAAATATCTAAAGGTATAATAAACAGTTTATGTGATTACGGTAGACGTTCAGTTGAAAGTGTCGCAGATGGTGAGAACAGGATCAAAAGGCCATGAAAAAAAAAAGTCTGATAATATTTCTATCTGACTGTTTACAGTGTGGGATGTAGTGTTTATGGATGGAGTACGTGTGTCAGTGAGTGTGTGGTGTGTGTATGTGGGTGTGCTCGTGTTAAAGAGCTCGAGATTACCAGATTGCACTCTGCTCCATTTCACCACATCCCTAAGGACGAGTTCTAAAGTCACATAGCCCGGTATGAAAAACTGAAGAAAGAAATCATCTTTCTCTATTTTTAATTTTTTTTCTTAATTCTCATCTTCCTAGAAAGCCAGAGCATGAGAGGTTTGAGGCTTCAGGTAGATATTTATCTTGTGTCTGAAGGAATTAAACAGTTTAAAGTTCTGTTCTGAAAGGCATCTGTAGACAACACTAACAGGAAATGATGACTGTAGCTCGATGCATGACCTGGACACGTCCCTGAGTACACCAGTTCCTGGACTCTCTGTCTGGAAAAGCGGGAGAGGAAAAAAAAAGAAAAGAAAAGAAAAGAAAAGAAAAGAAAACATGTCTGTGTGTATGTGTGTGAGCATTTGGGAGACATCTGGGTTGCTTGCTCATGATGTTTAGAACTGTGCTCTCACGATTCATAAACGTGAGCTTAAACATGTCCCTTACTCTCAAAACTGAAAGATGATAATTCAGTGTTTTACATCATCAATAAACTTTCATATGCTGTTTGTGGCGAATTTGTTAAGTCGTCTATTGAACTGAACTACTATGAGCACGAATGTTCATTTCGTTTTAGGATGCGTTCATGCTGTATATGTAGCTACGTTTTTATACAGTACATATTGTTAAAACTGTTAAGACTTCATAACAACAGTAATGAACCAGTACATGCAGATACAGTTTTAGTTCACATGACACACGAGAATGGGGAAAAAATCTGAGTGATCTCAGTAGCTATGTTTCCATGCATGTATTTTTATGTGACTTTTGGGATATTGCATTAAAAAAAACAAACACTTGATGGAAACACCAGATGCGAATATACTCTCCAAAATGCACATAAAAAACCGTATACACTCAGTTGAGGTGGATAAATGTTTTATTCGATTAGAAGACATGCGCGTGAACTACGATGGAAATGCATTTACCGATTAAATTCCTCGATGTGCATCAAAAACGTCACGTGACTTTGCCTCAACAAATTATGTGATTGGATAATTGGCTTAGAAGGCAGGGAGCGAGATGCACATGGGATGGAAACTGTGCTGTATTCACAAACTTTTATATATATATATATATATATATATATATATATATATATATATATATATATATATATATATATAAATACAATGTTTAATATTTCAATTTTTCACATAAGTTAAATTCGCAACTTGTATGGAAACATAGCTAGTGGCTTTGACCATGTCATGTTTGTTGATTTGAGTATTTCAGAAACTGAAGATCTCCTGGGATTTACACATGAACAACAATCTCAAAGAATGGCACAAAAAAGAATAAAAAAAATCTCATAGCAGGACCTCACTGTTGATGAGAGATGAGAATGACAAGATTGGTTCAAGCTGTAACTCAAATAACAACTCTTTACAACTGTGGTGAGCAGAAAAGCATCTCACAACATGTTGAACCTTCATGTGGATGGGCTGAAGACCAGGATCAGGTTTTACTTCTGTCAGTCAAGAATCCGAATCTGAGGCTACACTGGGCACAGAATCACAGAAACTAGACAGTTAAGGCTAGTCACCTGAACATTTATTTTTTTCTTGATATCTTTTGAAAACCCTTTATTCTTCTTGATCTTAGAGCTGCTTTCGATACTGAGGATCATGCTCTTTTACTTACCTGCCTTGAAAGTGTTTTTGGTTTCTCCGGGACAGTTTTAAACTGGTTTAAATCCTATTTAACTGACCGTTCCCAGTTTATTTCAATGGGTGGCTACAGGTCTGACACTATCTCTGTGCTCGATGGTGTTCCTCAGGGTTCAGTTTCAGGCCCTCTACTCTTCAATATTTATCTCTCTCCACTTGGGAATCTGCTGCGATCGCTCGGCCTCCATTATCACTTTTATGCTGACGATACCCAAATCTACACTCACTCAAAATCTCGTGAAAACATTGATGCTTGTTATCTTTCTGATTGTATTTCTGAGATAAAAACATGGACGAACAATAACTTTCTGTGCCTGAACAGTGGGAAAACCGAAGTTATGCTTATAGGTTCCCATCATAACATTCGCAAACCGGCTCCACTGTTTGTTGAGGGCTCTGTTCTAGAGACCCAAAGAAAAATGAGAAACCTTGGAGTAATTTTTTATTACCAGCCTCACATTTGATTCTTTTGTTCAGGGCACTATGAAGGCATCCTTTTTTTCACCTCAGAAATATAGCCAGACTACGCCCAATGCTAAACTTATCTGTGGCTGAAAAGCTGATTAATTCATTTGTTGTCACTCTGCTGGATTACTGTAACGCAGTTTTAGCCGGAGTTTCTAAAGACACAATTAACAAATTGCAATATGTTCAAAACTCTGCTGCCCGGGTCCTGACGGGAAATAGGAAATTTGACCATATTACTCCTGTTTTGGAGTCCTTACCCTGGCTCCCGGTCAGGTTCCGTGTCGATTTTAAGATCATGATGTTGACATACAAGGCATTACATGGCTTGGCTCTGCATTACTTATCTGGTTTATTAATCCCATACATCCCAAATCTCAGACTGCGCTCCTCACAGTGTAATCTGTTAACTGTTCCACAAACCCGCTTCAAATCTATGGGTGACGGGGCTTTTTCTGTCTCTGCTCCTTCCCTTTGGATCTCTCTTCCTAATGAACTCAGGGAAGCTCAGATCTTTGGCATTTTTAAAGCTCTACTTAAGACACACTTTTTTAAACATGCATTTGACTGCTGATGTATTTTTTGATCATTATGTTATAACAATTATTATTGTTGTTGTTGTTGTTGTTAACTTTTAGATGTTTAATTTTTCTGTGTACTGCTTATTTTGTGTACAGCGCTTTGAGAAGCTGCTTTCAAAGGTGCTTCGTAAAAGAAAGTTTATTCTTATTATAATTAAACCAGTTGCAGTGAACCTTCACCATATCAACAAGAGTTTTCTCCGCACCCAGAACTGTGTAAACTCTAGAAAGCATTGTGGCTGAAAATCCCAGGAGATCAGCAATTTTTTTTAATTCTCAAACCAGGCCGTCTGGCATCACCAACCATGCCCAAGTCACTAAGATTACATTTTTTCCTCATTCTGATGTTTGATGTGAACTGAAACCTGCATCTGCTTGCTTTTATGACTTAGACTAGGTGTTTTAAAGTGCATTTTAAAAATTGTTGCTACAAAATGTAAAGACATGCTCTGGGTCATCCAGTGTTATGTGAAGAGTATATTAGGGTTAGTATTAGTGTGCACTGTGTTCAGCCTCTCCCAGACTGTGTTAATGACCACTACTCAACTCTCTTTACCACTCCAGATGCATCCTCTGCCAGGCTTTTGATCTCCAAGCACGTTCGACAAGATCGAGCCTCTGTTTGACAGATTTGATGCCATTTCAGAGATAGAACACGAGATAATGCTGGCACTGTGTACAGTGCGGTCATTAGGAAGAGCAAAATAAACAGAGCATTGTTTAGGCCCGCCCTTAGTCTTCTGGGGAATCAAAACAATTCAGTTTTTGGATGCCCTTTCCAGAAACTCGAAGATAAGCCTGGTATAAATGAGCTTCCTTGCAATAACATATTGTGACATGGACAACTTAAGGGCAGAATTTGTTGTTTTCGCTTACTGGTATGGGCGATTTGAGTGGAATTTTGCTGGTTAGCGACACCAATTCTGCTAAATTTATCTTCTCTTCGACACTAACTTAGTAGATTGGGTGCCACCTCATTTAACATGTTGGGTGCCACATCAATTTAACATGTTATACCTCAGTAATCCAAGCTGACATTTAATGTCTATAAATGTTGTTCAAAGTGCATTGTTCGAATATGGGCTCTAGTGGCTGGAAAGGAAATTACAAAAATGATTGCTTCACTGAACCATGGCCATGAACATGAAACTCCAGTTTACAATGACTAGCGATGTTTGTCCATGTTAATACGGTAGCTATAGCTAGCTAGCTCACATTCCATCACATTCTACTAAGCAAAGTGTGTGCTTATCGTGTAATAGTGTACTGATTTATTGGTGGTTAAATTGTGGTTTTCAATGGCTAGGAAGAGTGCAAGATTAGAAGTCTACACTTTTTTGGATTCTGTTGGGAAATTTCACATGCCTAAGTAGGTTTCCTGGGATTTGTCATTGGCAAATTCTCTGCACCACATCTTAGAGGGAAACCATTCAGTCCTCAATCACATGTTCCCAATCACAATAATCACTGGGTCAGTCCAAAGTATTGCTTCTGATTTCTGCCAGTGATGTGTGGTTGTTGTTTTTTAAATTGACATTATGGATATTAAGCACATGGTTCTGTGTAGATTATGAGTTACCCAGATCAGGATGAGTCTGGTTCCTCTCAAGGTTTCTTCCTCTTAACATCTTAGGGAGATTTTCCTCGCCACTGTCACCACCGGCTCACTCAATTGGGATAAATTCGCACATTTAAAATCTGTATCCTGTATTTATATGTTTCTAAAGCTGCTTTGAGAGCGCTATACAAATAAAATTGAATTGAATTTAATCGATTATAAGATTTTCCCTAGCCTAGCCAACTCCGTTTACCAATTGCCAGCAAGTTTGCTTGACTCTCTGGATTGATTTGCTTAATCCTTTTATAAATCTGTATTTGCATCCAAATCCTGTGATCACCTGACAAGTTTTCTTTTCTACATACAATTGCTTTGATTTCATGGTTTCTACAACTACGTATAAACTTGCTGATCAGATATTTGTACATTTTCACGTTAGTAAGGACTAGTAAGAAATATTGACCATAAATAATGAATAATAATTATAAATGTTTATTAATGGTCTGTACTGAGCTAATGTGCTTAAACACTGACAGTATTGGCAGTTTACCAAATTTAGTTACCTAAATTAACTGCCATTCCACCAAAACATCCAGCATCATATAAACTACAAGTGTACAACACTGTAAAATAAACAAATGGTATTTATAGAGGAAGAAAAACGCAACCGAATATGTAATCATGTTTTTTGGTTTGTTTCTTGTAGCTTATTATTTGTGTCTTACCTGTCTTATCTGTGTATCATGCTTCATATATTACGTGATTCAATTCAAAACATCATATCAACAGCTTAGCTACACAAGCTAACAAATTTATGATGATTTGTTATGCTGGGTTTGGATTGTAAGAACTACAAACATAAAATATCAGGAAACGTAATTGTTTATTTGATAGACACATTACTAATTCCATGGGAAAATTACAGTGAAGAAAAAGTACAGTGCTGCTAACATCACATACAGTAGAACAGGGACTGCTGGGTTTGAACACAATCCTGATTTATGATTTACAAACTTAAATTGGACATTAAAAAGGCCATCCCTATATATATACACATATTTAAAATATTTCTTAATTGCCCATACTGGTGCATCATGATTCAAATATGTTGAAAGCTGTGTGTGTTATTAAGCTATTATTATTATTATTATTTTTAGACTATTAGACTGCTCGGTTTTATGGCTAGAGTTAGACTCTCTGATCTCTGTTCTGCATTAGTCAGTTTGAAATCGTCAGCTTTTACAGTCTCTACGAAAACAATCTTGTCGGAAATACAAAAAAGTTCTCTAGAATAGCATATGTTTCCGTGGAAACGGATTAGATTAACCTTCACACTTAGATCGTCTATTTTGGACTCTCAACAACTTGTCTGATTTCATAAACCTGTGTGTGCCTCACCGGTGATGTCATTTATTATTCCCAGTGAAACAATTTGTTGCTGACTAGCAGTCATTTACAAACACCTGTCTGTGCAGATCCATGCCATATGCTTCATTATATTCTTCACCATACCCTTTAGCAGCCTTTAAAAGTCTCATACTTCTGGTGTTACAGCTCTCCTGCAGTTCACCTCCTGAAAAAAGAAAAGAAAAAAAAAAACATTACTTGATGATTACTTGGGGATTTAAGGGTTAATGGGTCATCGAATTCTGACTCAGGGGTCAGAGGTCAATGCAAACGCCTGTTCCCGATAACTGATTGCATTTCCATAGACTAATAGTTAAATAATTTCACAGATTCGGGACTACAAATCTAATGCAGTATGTTGAGGAATGCTTTATAGCATTAAATGCAGATTTACTGCTAAGTACTGTTGTGATTAGGTTAAAGGTTACAATCAGAGGGAAAGAAAAACAAGAAAGAAGAATAAGCTTGGAATTGCACAGCAAATAAAAATACCTTGCAAGCAGCAAATAACTACAATGGCAACATGGAACAGGAAGCACTGACCATATAAGGACAACCAATTGTAAAGAAGGCCAAGCATGGGACAGGGTATGAGGGTATGCAAAATGTTTGTGACTGGGTTGTACGGTGGCTTAGTGGTTAGCACGTTCGCTTCACACCTCCAGGGTCGGGGGTTCAATTCCTACCTGTGTGTGGAGTTTGCAAGTTCTCCCCGTGCTGTGGGGGTTTCCTCCGGGTACTCCAGTTTCCCCAGTCCAAAGACATGCATGGTAGGCTGATTGGTGTGTCTGAAGTGTCTGTAGTGTATGAATGGGTGTGTGAGTGTGTATGTGATTGTGTCTTGCGATGGATTGGCACCGTGTCCAGAGTGTACCCCGCCTTGTGCCCCATGCTCCCTGGGATAGACTCCAGGTTCCCCGTGACCCTGAAGGAAGGATAAGCGGTATAGAAGATGGATGGATGAAGTTCCTCAGAGTCAGTTTTCTAATTAACCCATTCAGATGATGCAAATTGTATGTGTGTAGTTCAAATGTAATAAGCTATAATTTAAGAGCAATAGACAATTTAAAAAAATAAATAAAAACAACACTATATTTCGACGATATGACAATATATTAATAAGAAGATGGCAAGCTTTAAAATAAACACCTAATCAGAATATTAGTATTTTGGCAAAATATTGCTGCGTGAATAGTCCTAGTTGTACTAATTGCATTAATCACTGCATGTGCAATGTGGCTTAATTTTACAATATGGCTTCCCCCTTTGTTAATCAGCAGCTTGTAAAATAGCACATGATCCAGCACATCGTATTATCTTGTGTTTGTATTTATTTATTTATTTATTTATTTATTTATTTTATAATGTGCTTTGGGAGTTAGTCATCCACACAACTTAATGAAGCCACGAGATACAAAATGGAGGTCATGAAATTGTGATATTTTTGTCAATTGTATATTAGGGATGTAGTATGGGTGATTTTATCATGCTTTTAATTTGTAATTTTGAGTTGTCAATATCCTTTCTTGAAACGGAAATGTGATTACGTTTTGAAGGATAACCTAACCAAGTACTCATCTGCTATGCTTACAGCTCACTTTAAGTTAATTCATCATTTTGTCTTAATTTAAAATTCAGATAAGCAAAATTTCTGATTAAGAAGCATCTTGCTCATTGGAATAGTGTCATATGTATGTGTTTTAAATGGCGTTCCATCTTTTTGGAGTGTTTTTAACAGCCAAAACAAACAGCTTGACCTACAGTGCCCTCCAGTAATATTGGCACCCTTCGTAAATATGGGCAAAGAAGAAATACATTTCTTTAATAAAGAAATATAAATTTAGAAAAAAAAAATCTTTATTGTTTCACCTTTTGATTTGATATCAAACAATTACAAACACCATACAGGTTTTATTCAAAAAATATATATTTGTTAAATATAGGTGTGCAAATTATTATTGGCACCCTTTTAGTCACTACAATACCTCCCTTTGCCAAGAGTCTTCCCCTATAATGTCTGATGACGTTGGAGAATACATGGCAAGGGATCTGAGACTGTTCCTCCATACAGAATCTCTCCAGATTCTTCACATTTATAGGTCGATTCATAACATTTCCAGTTGACTGGAACTTCTTAATTATTGCCCTGATGATGGAAATGGGCGTTTTCAATGCTTGTGATATTTTCTTATAGCCACTTTCCATTTTGTGAAGCTCAACAACCTTATGCCACACATTACAGCTATATTCCTTGCTCTTACCCATTGTTATGAATGACTAAGGGAATTTGGCCAATTTAATGTTCCTAGTCACCCGGGTATACTAAAATAATTGTCAAATATCACTGGGAATTTACTTCAAATATATTTTTCTCAAATTAATTCATAAGGGTGCCAATAATTCTTGCAGACTTATATTTAACAACCTTTTTTTTTTTTTGAACGAACCTGTGTAGTGTTTGCAATTGATATCCATGAGTGTAGAGTATTTCTGTGATATATTTATTTATGTCATCTTTTTATCAAAAGATCAAGAAGTTAAACAATTTTTCACAGTCTGTTTTGCTCATATTTACCAAGGGTGCCAATATTAGTGGAGGGCACTGTATTGTGGTGAGATTAAACTGTCAGACAGTGGAGTTCAGGGTCAGATCGGCATGTAGTTCAGACACTCCTCTGTTTTCGGGAAACTCCGTTTCAAGTGCGCAAATCTTGTGCAACTTTCTGAGTAGCGCTCAAGTCTGTAGTTACGTCTGAATACCGATGTGCACAACTTTGGTAATAAATCATCAATACACACTCTGAATTCAACCGATTACGAAGTATTGCTCAAAAACCTAGTCCAAATCCACCTCTAACATATCTATTTACTCTATTAAGTGCAGGGAAAACACTTAACTGTGTTGTGTGGCGAAGGAATCCAGTTCTGCATAAGGAGCACTTCTTTCAGATAGAGCACCACACTTATGCCTATTGCTTCCCGTTATATAAAGGTCATCGGCATGTATTGAAACATTTCTTTCATTTAAACTAGTCACGTTGTGCCTGTGAGATGTTTGGCCTGGCAACGAGCAACTCCGTAATGTCATGACTATCTAAAGCCACGCTGATGTCAGGAAAGAGTTCAGTAACCTGATGGAAATATTATGTTTTCCTTGGAGCCCTGGAATTTCCTTGAAACAACAGGCAGTCGAGCTCTGTAGTCGTAAAACAAGAATAAAAATTCGGAGCGAACGAAGCTTTCCAGCAATCAGTTCAGATCGCTGAATTGCCGGTTCAGTTCAGTTCAGTTCAGTTCAGCAATCAGTTCAGAATTGCCGTCATTTCAGCGAAGCGTAGATCCAGCAGTAGGAGCCGAACGGGGCCTCCGTCGGTAAACATTTACTGCTGTAATACAAAGGCCGATAAAGTCACTGGGTCTTTAACAATTCCAAGTTAACCGGCCATGTGGGAAACATCAAAGTATAATTCTTCCCTGTTTGCAATCAGGATCAAGACAGAATATAGAGAATAAAATGTTCTTGGGTGAAAAGAGAACCGCTCCGCAGGCAGTGGCATTTTCATAGGAAAATGGGAAACAGCTGGAGAAAATGCACGAGCGGAGATCCGAGGAAGGAAAACAGAGGAAATGGAGGAATACAAGAAGCCGTCCAGTTGTTCAGTCGAAGAGCCAGGCTTCGCTGACTGATTACGCTGCTGCAGTAGGTCAGCGCAAAGCGGTGGTGTCATTTATGTCTAGACACCTGCTGATGGCTTGATTACAAAAATTCTCCTCCAACAATTCATTGTCAATTTTTTTAAGGGTTGGAAAAAGATCTCGTGCTGAGCTGCTGTTGTGTGGCACCGTCACACACTGACATCTGGAACTGGTTGAGTTACCTGCTACCAGATCCTTCAATGGAAAAAGAGAAATGAATGAAAAAGGAGAGTATTACGCCCTATCTAACGTTAATCTCCTGGCCTTCCTCTTTTTCTCTTTCTTCTGTTTACCGGTATCTTCGTGAACCAGATGGATGCAATTGAAGCTGGGCCTGGAGTGTAAAAGGCTTCATGCATATGTCTTTGTGCTCTTGGCATGTCCTCTACTCTCTGTGCTAGTGTTCAGCAGCTGTGTTGATAACTCGCACATGAGTCAATAAGATGCGACCGATCAGACAGCTGTTGGAGGAAAGGAATTTGTTTTGGTCCCAGTTGATGGTGCTTAGTCAGGGTGATTGAACTCATCTTGCTTGAAGGAAAAGAAGACTTTCTATGATCATCTCCAAAATATTTCCATGACCGCTCGTAGCTCTAAAACCTCACAGCATTAGGACGTTGCCCTCTCTCTGCAATTCTGACTATATTACAACATATGTACTCCATATTCATCACGAGTCGTTTTTAATATCAGTTTGTAAATCGGTAACGATCCCATGTAAGCATTTTTATAAACGCTAACAAAGCTTCGTAAAACTCAAAAGTAATCTCTCGTTACCAATCTTGCTCTGATATCATGTGACCCTATGGAATGATTAATGCAATGATTCATGATTCATGATGGCGATCAAAGCAAAGCAGACTGCAAACCGTACTCCGTGAAAACGTCAAGAGGAGAAACTACAGCACCGTCCGACAAGTACAAGTAACCTGATAACATATCTTAAACCTAAAACCCAGCACAAGGAGTTCATTACTCGCGCAAGAAAAAATGGCTACACAAAACGCTAGGATTCTGATGCATTTGAGACAAAAACATACTTTACTTACAGCTGAACAGAAGTGAAACAGAGCCGGCTTCTGCTTCTTCACTGCAACCTTACTCTATCCATGATCACTACCAATACTAGCTAATATCCATCCATCAATCCATCCATCCATCTTCTACCGCTTACTCCTTTATCAGGGTCGCGGGGAACCTGGAACCTGTCCCAGGAAGCATCAGGCACAAGGCGGGGTACACCCTGGACAGGATACCAGTCCATCGCAGGAGCTGGCTAATATACTTCATTTGAAATGAACTAGCTGCCCAGTAGACTTAAAGCATTAGTATGTACATGTGCCACTATTTCAACTGGGGGATCACAAAAAAGAGCTAAATTAAATGTTCGGTGGCATCCCTGATTTCCATCCATCCATTTTTCATACCTTTTATCCTACACAGGGTTGCAGGGGAGCCTGGAGCCTATACCAGGGAACTGGGGGAAGTCAGGGCACAAGTCGGGGAACACCCTGGACGAGGTGTTAACCCTTTGCGGGGCACAATCACACACATTGACACATACGGACAATTCGGAAATGCCAATCAGCCTATAATGCATGTCTTTGGACTGGGGAAGGAAACCGGAGTACCCAGAGGAGGCCCCAGAAGCATGAGGAGAACATGCAAACTCCACACACACAGGGAACTCCAACACTGGAGGTAATATATATATATATATATATATATATATATATATATATATATATATATATATATATATATATATATATATATATATATATATATATATATATATATATATATATATATATATATATATATATATATATATATATATATTACAGTTGCTTTAGAATTCATATAGGTACATTGCTGGATATTATAATGAAGAACAGCATCATTTTAGAATTGTAAGTTTTTACAAGTTATCGAGACATTTTTAGAGCATATAAGAGTCAGTTATAGAGTTTATATATTAAAAAAATGCTTATAACCTACAAAGAGTTATTAACACAGTTATAATGGCTTATAAACACGTGCTTCATGGAAGGTGTTACCGGACAAATATAGTGAAGGAGGTCATGATGTTGAAACGTGGTTAATGCAAATAAAAGGGTTTAAAAGGGTTGATGACACGAGCTAAGGGAGACCGTGGAAACCTTTTGAGAGAACATTATGCTATCGTGAGAAATATTCAGGGAAATATCAATAATCCTTATGCGAGGAATGTTTGAGCAAAATGAGTAGACCAGTAGGATGATATAAATGTGTTAGCAGGGCTCTCCTGTCTGTCTAAGATAAAAATAGATCAATATGAGTTTGTTTTCTGTTGTTGTTGGCATTTATTTTAGATTGTTTGATGTTAATGAATACCGTAAGGTGGTAGATTTCAGATTGAGCACAACAGCATGACCAACCATTGTAAGAAAAACACAGAGAATGGTATGAAAAAGGGAGAAGTGAGGCTAGGGCTGATTTCCTTCTAGCTCAGACAGTAGATGTTGCGTCAGGCGATTACACAGAGCGACACGCCCCCTAGATTAGGTCCCTGCTTGTGCTGATCACTCTGTTCCCAATCCAGTCCAGAATTTATAACGCTCACACTCATCTGATTTCTAACACACCTGCTTCCAGTTTTCTCTCAATCACTCTACTCATCCAAACTACACTCTCTCTCTCTCTCTCTCTCTCTCTCTCTCACTCTCTCACACACTCACTCCCTTTCACTTACTCTCTCTCTCTCTCACTCTCTCACACACTCACTCCCTTTCACTTACTCTCTCTCTCTCTCTCTCTCTCAACACTTACTCCCTCCCACTTTCTCTCTCTCTCTCTCCTCCTCTCTCTCTCTCTCTCTCTCTCTCTCTCACTGTCTCACACTCACTCCCTCTCACTTACTCTCTCTCTCTCCTCCTCACTCTCTCTCTCCTCTCTCTCACAACTCCTCCCTCTCACTTACTCTCTCTCTCCTCCTCTCTCCTCACTCACTCTCTCACACTCACTCCCTCTCACTTACTCT
>CM022755.1:34221020-34353520 GCA_012411365.1 Ameiurus melas
GTGCTGCAGGAATGTGTGTCGGGCCTAATTACACTCCCACTATCAGTCAGACAAGCTTTAAAAGGCTGACAGGGCTCTTAAAACACGTGAGGTTAGGAGCCAGCAGGCTCTGATTTACTGTAGACTTGCACGTGTGTTACGAAAAAGAACTAAATAAATAAAAATGAAACTCTGAACCTGAGAACACCTGCAATATACATCCGATCTGCAAAGGACTGCACGTCTTTCCAATAAATAAGAATATATTAAATATATCTAGCCTGTTTAGCTGTTATAGATATGCAATTCTGTGTAAAAGTGAAAAATATAGGGATGATAGATTGATTTGTGACCAGTGGTGTGATTTACTGCTGCTTTGAAAGTCAACTGCGTGTAAATTATTATGACTGAAGGGCAGGTATTACATTTGTAGAAGCTTCTTTCTGTCGCTTCAGGACAAAAATAAATGAATAAATGATAAAGGCAGCATTTGTATATTACTGTAACTTTATTGGTCACATACAATAGAGCAGAGTGAAATTCTTTTCATGTCAGCAAGCTGGGGTCAGAGCACGGGGTCAGCGCCCCCTGGAGCAGAGAGGGTAAAGGGCCTTGCTCAAGGGCACAACAGTGGAACAGCCGACCTTCCGATCAGTAACCCAGAGCCTTAACCACAAAGCCGCCACTGCCCGTAATAAAGATGACTTTGTTGTTGTGTGATGTTGCCACCAACAAGTTGATTATTTTCCAATAAGGATCAGCACATCTTGAAGTGTTTTATTCCTCTTATACCATAGCAGTTTTCCAGCAATTACATTAAAATATATATATTTTAAAGAACGAGTAAGCGGTAGAAGATGGATAGATGGATGGATCATACTTTTTGTCCTTTCAAAGTTACACTTAATGTTGTGGAACGTTTGTTCCCTTACCAGCCTTGCTTACTGTTAATAAGACAAATTTATTATAGCATGTCATGCCACTGTGAATCCTTGAAAGTCAATTATGTGTAAATTACTGTGGGGCGGCTGTGGCGCAGTTGGTAGAGTGGGTTGTCCACTAATCGTAGGGTTGACTCCACATGCCGAAGTGTCCTTGGGCAAGACACTGAACCCCAAGTTGCTCCCGATGGCAAGCTAGCGCCTTGCATGGCAGCTCTGCTACCATTGGTGTGTGAGTGTGTGTGTGAATGGGTGAATGAGACACAGTGTAATGCTTATGGATAAAAGCGCTATATAAGTGCACATTTACTATGACTGAAGGGCAGGTATTACATTTGTAGAGACTTGTTTCTATATATTCAATAACGAAAAAAAATCTTCGACTATACAGTATAATACCACTGTAAAGATGACTTTATTTGCTTTTGCATTGCTAATTAAGGAATACAACCTTTCAGGATGTGATGTTGTATAAAAATATTCAATGAAGACGTTGTGTGATGCTGTTCCAACTCCGAGATTAATTATTGTCCAATATCAGCACATCCTGAAGTGTTCTATTCGTCTGACACCACAGTAACTTTCCAACACTTACAAATTGTCTTGTCTCGTCTGTTACGGATTTTCCCTCGCACTGAGCTCCGGTGTGAGCAGCGAGCGCAACAAAGTCTGCTTCCGGGTTTTTCAGTGATATTGACTTTTTTCTTTTGACACGTGTATTTTGTTTTGGTTTATGTCCTGGCTCTATCATTATACTGTATGATTGGTTATTTCCTAATCAATCCTCTGATGATCTGTGCATTAAAACGCCTCGTGTGTCTTGGCTCCCCGCGAAGTATTGTGAGTGTCTGTACCATACTACACCTTTTGATCCTCGGCTTTCGCTTCGTGGTTTTGCTCCTTGTTTCTCGATTCTAGTCTCAGCCCTGTTTATGCCTGTTTGCCAATTGCCAAACGCCTCTCGCTTGTTTTTGTCCACTGTTTTGCCTTACATTTTTGGATTTGCCTGCCTCTCTCTCTTTCAATAAATCTCGGAACTGTACGTCCATCCGTCTCCAAATCTCATGACATGACAGTATTAAAGAATGACACATCATACTTTTTGTCAATTTATAGTTGCGTTTAATGTTGTCGGATCAGCTGTCGAGCGCGTGCCATAAAATCATTTTTACCGCAATCTCTAACTTCCAAAAGAATTAAATCGTCTTTATTCGACGTCACAAAGCAGATAAAGATGTCAGTCTGGCATCTTGAACATAACCTCTCCCCTGCACTGTAGAAAAGATAGCAGCAACATTTCTCATGACCTTTGACCTGCTGTGTCTCACAAGCAGGATGATAGCACACACTAATGTAACATACATACATCACAGAGCACGGCTACAGGAGTAAAATCAGACGAAACCTGAAGTTTCTGGAGTAATATGAGCGTTGAATTCTTTTAACACTTCCCAGCTGGTTTGGTGGCCTGAAGCCAGGATTACTGGTACTTTGAGGTATTTTTGAGTGAACAGTATATTGATTTTCCAAAACAAAATAAATATAGTGAGACATTCAATAAAGTCTTAAAGGTATATAATACACCACTGTATATTGGTAAAGGCCAAGGCAACGCAGGTTATTTGATTATATTTAATCTATGACATGTCTTCTCTTAAACTATAGTTGAAGCTTGATAATAGTGGACGTTTATGGAAGGAGTCTGCATGGCGTTGAACAATGTCTGTGCTTGGTAGTGGTCAAATGTTTCCTGCTTCTGGAAAGTCTTCAGGAATTTTTTTTTTTTTTTTTTTTTTTTTTTTTTTTAAAAAAAAAAAAAAAAAAAAAAAAAAACTTTAAAATTTTTTTTAAAAACTTGGATACCCATCCTTCACCGTCTTCATAACTGCCTCCGCCCTCGTTCACGTCCTTTGAACATCTTTGAGATTTATTCCTTCCTAATATTTTCCTGATGTCTCTGTTTCATCTCTGCCAGATATGTCTTTCTTCTTAATATGTCTGGTTTAACTCATATCCAATCTGCCACAGTCCACCTTCTGCAGATCTGTTCTGGAGAGCATGTTTGTCATTCTTTCTTTTGGGTCCATCCAAAAAAAAAAAAAAAAAAAACTTCTGTTAATATTGCCTCATGTCTGGATTGTTATCTTGTTGCAGGATTCGCAAAGATAGCATGGAGATGGGAGGTTTTCGGATCTGTACTGTAAAGCTATTAACTTTCATAAACATAGTAGAACTTACAGGCCAAGACGTGTCCATTTCCTGTTCTTTTCACACACCCACACACACACACACACACACACACACACACACACACAAACAATCATGATTAGACACAAATGGCGCTGGAGTTTGCATGAAACAGTTTTAAACTGCGTTGAAGGAGCTGCATCTTTATCAGGGATATTTCTTGTTTTGTTTTATAGAAGCTGAGGTAACTTATCTGTCAATGTATGACATGATCAGAAAAGTTAGATTCATCCTAAAACTGTTTCTCGGGTATTGTCACTGTTTGTAGGATTACCAGACCGATAAAATGTAAAAGTTTTCTAACTAGGCTAGTTTGGTGTCGTTTAGTTTAAACCCCGTCTGATTGGTCTCAGCTCTGTTCACTGAAGATATAAAATTACAACACCGCCGTCATCTTTTACTGACGTTCAGTTACGTAGTGGCAAACTGCTCCAAGTGGAGAATTATTCAGTGGTTAAAAAAAAAAAAATCTTCAAGGATACAGCCCCAAATGCCCAGGCCAGGTTACGCCCCTGGAGAGCACAATGAATGAACCCAAACTTTGGCACTGTTTAATTAATTCTACAAATCAAAATAGCAATTTATTAAAATATCTAATACTGATTAGAAGTGCTCAGAGTGAGCGTGCATGCTAATCACAGTATACAGTACACACAGACAATCAAAATGGCCGTTCGTTTCTACCCTCCTCCCTCTCTCTGCCGCCATCCGCAAACCCTCAATTTTCCGAGCAAGTGCCCCAGTTAGGAAACCGCTTACGCCCCTCTCAGTCAGAAGTTTGAGCTCCTGCGTTTTTCCCACAGGGTATGTACCGAAATTCAGGGAGCACATTTCGACAGATGCCATCAGAGAACAAGCATATGAGTTAGCAGGCAGACTGCCATCTCTGAGTTCACACGGAATGGCATTAATATGGGATGAAGAGCCCAAAACAACAACAGCACAACAACATGAAAGCCCAAAACTACTGGGACCAGGTAAAGGTTTCATCATTTTATATATTAATGGCTTGATTAACAAAGACTCAAAAACTCAAGCACCAGCGCCTCCAAAAGTTACGATGCCAGTGGAACTGCTGGCAGAGTTGAAACAAGTCATCAAATCCCATCAGAATGAATAAAATATATGCCACTGTTGACCATGACTTATTCAAGAGCCATTAGATATTTATGCTTACATTTATGGAAAACACAATCGTATTAAAATTAATTGGTGGTAAATATTAGCAGTACCAGATTAAGTCACGATACGGATATTAAGAAAGAACATTAGCTACTGAAGTGCATTCCAATAAAAATGGTTCAAGGAATTAGCAGAGATTTGGTGTGTCGTTGTCGTTGTTGTGTTCGCTGTCATCTTTATCCAGGTCATCTTTTAGCGTCAGTGAAAATATGCATCAAAGTCTTTAAAACGTGATTTTTCAGGAAAACGGGATACAAGACCGCTGCATGTGTCTGGTATTTGTAAGATTATACAAGGCCAATATAACATCTTTCATTAATAAATGAATAAGTCGATGAGTAAGAGCTCTGTGGGAAAACGGGAAATCTTTCAAGCCGACTGGTAAAATGTGTGTCAAAGATATAAATAAATGAAATTACAAACCGACAAAAGTGAGATCTGGGTTAACATACAGTAAGTAGGGTTTTTAATAATAATGCATGAAGCGTGACCTTTGTGTGGCATTGTGGGAAAACCAATCAGAGCCAAAATGTAATTCATTTGCAATTGAATGTTCTTTAAATTCTTCCTTTTCCCAAATTTTAAGCGTAATCAATCTTTAAGATGCTAGAACAGATTTCAGGTCAAGATATTGTGTTGTTTTCACATATATATATATATATATATATATATATATATATATATATATATATATATATATATATATATATATATATATATATATATATATATATATATATATATATATATATATATATATATATATATATATATATATACTAAAATGTCAGAATCTCTCCATGTAAAGGGTTTTCCTAGGGCGCCATAAATTTATTAACACTTTCCTATTGGTGTTGGATATGAAAATAAAACACACACATTGAACATATTCAGGTTCAGGTTATGCATCTGCCTAAGTTTATTTTCTGTGCTTCGCATTCTTATCATACAAATCACCTTCATGTAGTTCACACATTTAAAGTTTCCAGAGTGTCCAAGACTGAGTTTTACTTTAGTGTCTCAACCTCCGCCTTTAAACCCAAGCTCGAAAAAATCAAATAAAATTCAGGGATAGAAAATGCGGACTGAAGAAGAAAATAGAATTTATTTTCTTTGCTGTCAAATGTAATACGCTGCAACTGAGTTTGTTAATGAAGCTATTAGATGCTAAATCATGGCAAGGAAATTGTAATGTGTGCACAGGATGTAGGCAATTTGATTCCTTTTCTGACTAAGCTCTATCCATCCATCCATTCATTTTCTGTACCGCTTATCCTACACAAGGTTGCAGGGAGCCTGGATCCTATCCCAAGCTGACTTCGGGCACAAGGTGGGGGACACCCTGGCTGGGGTGTCTGATTAGGATACTGTCTCAAAATAAAATTTCAGCATGAATCATTGTGGGTGCATCAAACTATCAGATAGTAGTGCTGGACTCAATATTGCTCCTCGCCCAAGCCGATATTGTCCATGGTCAGAATCGTACGTAAATGAGACATCGCTCCGTTTTAGGCAAACTCCGCCCCTTAACCATGACTCTCACCTAGCTTCAGAATAGATCTTAAGTCTGTAGTTATGTTTGAATAATGTGGCTTTTGAGAAGAAACGAATAAAACAATGAACAATATGTACAGTATAAGAAATAAAACAAATGTGACAAATCCATCCATCCATCTTCTACCGCTTATTCCTTCTACAGGGTCACAGGGAACCTGGAGCCTATCCCAGGAAGCATCGGGCACAAGGCGGGGTACACCCTGGACAGGGTGCCAGTCCATCTCAGGGCACAATCACATACATTCATACGCTAGAGACAATTTAGACACGACTATCAACCTACCATGCATGTCTTTGGAGTGGGGGAGGAAACTGACGTACCCGGAGGAAACTTTTAGTCAAAAATGCATTGAATGTAACAGAAAAGTCTGATGAGAATGAGGTGGTGTCTCATTTACTGGCGCACAACCTACTACACCAATAAAGTAAAGCTCATTCCTGACTGGTAATAAAGATGCAATGTAAAGTAGTAATGTCTGTAATATGGCCTTATGAATAAATAACAGGTAATGGAGCTAGCTGCGTGTAGATAAAGATGCCCAACCCCAGCATCCAAAGCACAGCAAGATTAAAAAAAGAAAAAAAAATGCTATTAATGCTGAGTGCATGGTGATGTGATGTATGGGGTTCAGGTTTATGCTGCTGCTGTCTCAGCTCCTCAACAGTCCTGAGCTGTGTGTGTGTGTGTGTGTGTGTGTGTGTGTGTGTGTGTGTGTGTGTGTGTGTGTGTGTGTGTGTGTGTGTATGTGTATGTGCTGCCCATGTGTACAGCTGCCTTCTCTTCCTGCACTTAGCTCACTCATGATGGCTTGTCTTGAGCTTTGTGTGATCATGTACTGTATTTGCGTTAAGCTGAGTTGCAGATCCAGCTTCATTTTGAAACAATATATATATATATATATATATGAGGTTCTGAGCTACAGTACTAGAGTTTACTGCTCGCTCCTCACCTAGTTACAGAAAAATCATCCGAACTTCAACATGATTCAGATGAGAAATATGGACTTGTTCTATTTAGTGACTTCACATGACTATCACATTTTCTCATGTGGACTTTGCACATGTTTTTATTTATTTTAATATATATATATATATATATATATATATATATATATATATATATATATATATATATATATATATTTATTTATTTATTTTTTTTTTATTATTGTTCCACATTATTTTTTTTCTTCCGACATGAATCATTTATTTGATTCATTTATTTCATATATACTTTTTAAGTCATTCTTTTCACTTGAATCATTTTTACATAGGATTAATTTAATTTCACGTGTGACATTCACGTGTGTTTTTAGTCACTTGGCATGTTTTTGTGTGCACATTTTCACATATGGACTTTTAAATTTTTCCACATGATTTTTTTTTCCCACATGAATCATTTATTTGATTCATTTACTGTATGTTCAACTGATTCATTTTTTATCATGATTTTATGATTTTTATACGATTCATTTATTTTCACCCCCCCTTATTCATATTGACACGATTCATTTTTTCACGTATGATTCTTTACAAATGATTCATTTTTGGATTCGTTTACGTTCACGTCATTCTTTTCACATGAG
This sequence comes from Ameiurus melas, assembly GCA_012411365.1. Taxonomy (NCBI): domain Eukaryota; kingdom Metazoa; phylum Chordata; class Actinopteri; order Siluriformes; family Ictaluridae; genus Ameiurus; species Ameiurus melas. The sequence continues at coordinate 34,228,513 of CM022755.1, forward strand.
TAACTTTTACATATGATTCATCTAATTTCACGTGAATTTTTTCCCACATGATTCATTTTTCAAATGATTTCTTCCTCCACATTTCATTTATTCTCGAGATTTTTTTTTTCACATATAATGTTTACTCTTGATCTACAAGATCATTTATCTACACATGAATCATTTTCACATGATTCCCCCCTACATGATTCTTGTATTATTATTATTATTATTATTATTATTATTATTATTATTATTATTTCAAATTTTCATCTGTTTCATTCACATAAGTAATCTATTTTCACAATAATTTTTTTTTTTATTAATTCATTCATGTACTGCACACTATCACTTTTTCATATCCAGGACGTGTCACTTCACTGACCAAAGTCACTTTACAGAGCAATCAAAGGGGAGGAAATGACAGTTTAAAAGCAAAGACGTAGCAATTATTTACAGACTAATTTATCACATATTACTCAGGGCCCAACATGATGAAATGCACTTTCTCATTTAATTTATTATTTTATTTTATTTTTACATTGGCTCCTATGTGAAATGTATGCGATTTTTGTGAACCAGCAAGAGAAAGTGAAGAAAAGAGAGGACGGAGAAAGAGGAGTAGACCAATATGGCCTGTGTATTCAAAGCAAATCTCCAGTGATCATCACCAGCAGGCTGGGCTTTACGGAAAACTGCTGCTGTTTCCTTTGAGGGCCCCCTCCCAGCCAGCCGGGGGGAGGTGGAGAATCACAATCCCACCCAGTTCAAGTGCTTTCTCTCTCTCTCTCTCTCTCTCTCTCTCACACACACACACACACACACACAGGAAAAGCTGGAGACAGTCTCCACAGCACCTCACACCACAGCCTCAGTGCACCTCGGCGGCCCAAACGAGATCCTCCTCTACTTTGATAGTTGCTTAATTACTCATGTGACGGCACGCAGATGTCTGGGATGCTCCAGCTCAAAGTTCTACTGAATAACTCGCTGACTGACTGAGTGACAGGATCCGAGGGGAGGCAGACGTTTAAGGAGCGGTAGGTGCAAAACCAGGACTATTTATAATTCATCAGCGGAGCAGTTTGCGGGCTGTCACGCAGCGTCCCTGTAGCACTGGGATGATGCTAAACCATGATGCTACTTGAAGGGCTGTCGGCTAAATAGTTCTTTGTGTACCAGGTGGTGGCAGGGACTTTGAACAGGAAAAGCATCTCGCTTCTGAAGTGTTGCTCCGCTGTCACGATTATGAAAGGAGAAAGTGTTGGGAAGGAGATGGGACTCGATGAACTTTCTGTGTGTGTGAACATTACTGTTATTGCTTTTATTTAGTTAATTACAAAGAAGTTTTGTTGATTTGCTTGTTGGGGTTGTGCAACTTGCACGCATTGACATCTCGTCATCTTGATAGAACTGAGAACATTAAAACGGTACGGAATTGGATGGATAGAAATCGGGACGAGTGCATCATAGGACTTTATTTATTTGTTTTTGTTTTGTTTTTTTTCATTTTGAAGGAATTAACTTTCTTCTCAAAGAGAGAAAAGAAGTGTTTCTATCATCATTTCTTAAAAAAAAAAAAAAAGAATTGTCTGCCACACTTGTCTATATTGCGAGCTAATAAGTTTGACATAATTGATATTATTCAAATGAAATAAAGTAGCAGGAAACACTGCATAAAAATCCAGATGTGTCATAATTTTCAAGTTCTTGAATTTTGAAATATGTACATACAGTATATACTTTATGTTATCTCAAATAGATTAAAAGAAAAGGGTTTCTGATATATATATATATATATATATATATATATATATATATATAGAGAGAGAGAGAGAGAGAGAGAGAGAGAGAGAGAGAGAGAGAGTAATCTAGTAAGTTGCTATAATTGAGATCAGATCTCAACAACATACTTTGAATGTCAAAAAAATCTAATGTATAATAACAGTAAATGGCAGAAGTTTCTTGAATTTTGGAGTTAAAAAAAGTTTAACCATTCTTCTCAAAAATCTAAAAGAAAAATTATATATATATATATATATATATATATATATATATATATATATATAAAAATTTCAAGTCAAGTAAAATCCAACACAAGTCCAGTTCTAGTCCAGTTTACAAATCTTTAAAACCACATACACACGCGCACACACATACACAAATACACTTATCTTAAATTGCAAGAAACACTGGATAGGGGGGGAAAAAACTTAAATTACAGAAGTTTATTGGAATGTTTAAAAACTTCCTAAACTGAAATGAATTCTCAAAACACCCCCAAAAAGTCTGCTTCTACCCAAATTCATCACAGACCTTTCAGACTGGACCCACTGTCAACCCTGCACTGGCATTTACTTGTTTATTACTTTGCGTACGTCAGTGACATGATTTGCAACTGTGATAGATTTGCAGTTTCAACACTAACAAACACTCTTATCCACACAAAACCCCAGTGTTGTGTAACCGCTTGTGTAGGGGTCCAAAAAGTTTGCTTCTTTCATGTTGAAGTGGCTCTTTGTTTGAGAAAACCGCCATTCTGAATCCTAAATCAGAACCAGAGGGAGAAATGTCTGTTGAGAAAAACCACATTCGTGGAAACAGTTCATGCAAGAAAGGCATCAAGAAGACAATAAATAAATAAAAAGGACAGCCCAAAAGGTCTGGCGCGGCGCTTTGTGCCATTAGCGCCATGCCATCTCTGATGGGAGAGGTGACATCTCGTCCCATAGCATGATAGTAACTCGTAGTGGCACGCTCCATCTGTTCTCCTTCACTAAATGTCTTTTGAAGTAGTGAGGAAGTTTCACAGATCTGTTGTTGTACATTTAAACAATTCTCTTTGATATTTTTGGCTGTATTCTGAGGTTTGCACAGCAGCGCCAGCAAGTGTACTGTCTTGAATAACAATGATGAAATGTGAAAATAAATCACAGATAACTTTAGTCATAAACTGTGGTCATAAACTGAATTTCAGCACTAAAATTAATGTTCCATCTTCTGTTTGTTTTTCTCTTCACAGCCCTGGCATTTACAGAATTGGACTCTATCTGTGATTCAAGCAACACAACACAGTTCAGCAATGGTCCCTCTGACCCTACACACGTTCTTACTAACAGCCATCATGGCCTCCAGTGGACTGACTCAAGCAAACATCACTGAGGAGGTCACCAGCACCCTCTTTCCCATCTCAACCATCAAACCCATGGGACCCATCAGCCAAGCGGGAAATCTCCCAGGCTCTCAGAGCCATAACAAATCCTTACCCTTATGTAAAGAACCCACTTCCACTACAGAGACCTTCAGGATCATCAATACCATCATCTCATGTGTGGTATTTGTGGTGGGCTTGGTGGGCAACGCCACAGTGCTAAGGATTATCTACCAGCACAAGTGCATGAGAAATGGACCTAATGCTCTGATTGCAAGCCTGGCACTGGGTGACCTCATGTACATCACTACAGACATTCCCATCACTGTCTACAAGGTAGGGTCTAGTTCTCAACTCCCATAAATCTCACAAAGATCTAGTCTTGACCTCCCAAAGATTGAGCTCTATAGTACTCCATCAACTTGTACATGATTTAGGTTGGACTCTGAAGCTCCATAAAAGAGAGATTAATATACCATATACATGTAATTGACAAGGATACATCTTTATTCACTAAGAAGAAATAAAATAGAATATAATATATGTTTTACTTTATTATAGAAAGAAGAAAACCTTACACTACAAATTATTTACTTTTATCAATATTATACATTTTATCAAGACTAAATGAAGCAGAAGTAATATATATATATATATGTATATATATATGTGTGTGTGTGTGTGTGTGTGTGTGTGTGTGTATTACGTCTGCTTCATTTAGTCTTGATAAAATGTATATATAAGTTATATATAATAACATATATCTCAAATAGTTTTTTAAATTGTTACTAGGAACTTTTTCAAAATAAAGTCACTATTGGGGACTGAAAAGTCACTAACTCTAGTTACTAAGTTAGAGACATCCAGAAAGACACCTGGATGTCCATGTTTTGGTCAGGCTGCTGTGAATAATTTAGCTAAAATAGACATTATTATTGGTACATTTCAAGTTATCCTGGTCTACCTCCGTCTGTCCACTAAACCAGCGGCCCCCAACCTTTTTTCCGCCACGGACCGGTTTAATATCAGACGATATTTTCACGGACCGGCCTTTAAGGTGTTGCGGATAAATTCAACAAAATAAAATGATACGACCGGCATAAAAACTGGGGTATTTTTAAAATATAATAATAAACGTGAATCCAATGTGAAATCGCAACTTTATTAGCAGCGTCCTGGTAACATCATACCAACAACATAGCATGAGTAACTTCCGCTCTACCCCTTAACGTATCACGTGACCAAGTAACATATCACCTGACCGAGACAAACATCTTGACTTGCGTCAAGAGCGAGTCGTAGACGGATGTAACGGAGAGAATCCGGTCATTTTTCAAAATAAAACATCATTCAGATTCAGATAATAAATAAAATGGAAATAATGCAAGTTACTTATTCTTTTTGTGCGTCCCGGTACCAAATGACCCACAGACCGGTACCGGTCCGCGGCCCGGGGGTTGGGGACCCCTGCACTAAACACACATACTATTTAGGTCGATGATCAGATGAGATCTTGTATACAATAACACATATATTTTCCAAATGGTGTATTGTTCCACCTATCTCTGGTAGATTGTAAGTTTGAGTCTCTGAGAGGAGTAGTCTACCACTGTCCTCTGTTAATCGAATATCTGCTAATTCATGTGTATAGAAGCGTTACATTTTTTTCCCCAAGCATATTCAGTCTTTTGGATGTTGAAGCTGAGCGGGTTGACACAATACTTAACGAATAAAACCTTTAAGTGTTCTACAGTTTATCCCAATAGGGCAATCCATAAACGTTCAATATAGAATCCTACAACAGAGGATTTTCATATCACAGTTGGAAGATCCTTAACTATCCCACAGAATCCTTAAGGAATTTTTTTTTTCTTTCTAAGAGTGTAGATGTTTTCAAAACCTTTGAAATATACAGATATCACCCAAGGCTGGGTATTCAATCTGCGGATGCTTTGCCAGGTCTGTAAAATCATGCAGCTATTTTTAGTTCCTAGTTGTTTGAGAGGCATTTTGCCTTCAGTATTGTGTTCAGCCTGTGCTCAGTGGGTTTTTCAGGTTGAGGGATTGATCTAACCAGTCAATAATATTCCATGATAAACACCATGGTTGCTTTAGTATGTTTTGAATCATTCTTTTCCTGCATGGTGAAGTGACTTCTGCTGAGTTTGGACACATTTGACTGGATTTGATCAGAACTCCAGTCTGGTACATTTTCAAGATTTTTATCTGTGTTTTCTATTCTCGAGGTCTATCGGCGATTACTCTTCGGTTTATTCTTTATGAGATATTGTGGAAAATGTTGAATCTGTTCCACACGGTTCCTTCACAGTTAAAGATATTTTGTTTTGCTCTTGTAGACTGTTCACGAATGCTGAGCTCACCAGTGTGTACACAACACTGTTCACAATCGCCTGCTTGCATCCATTGATTTTCTCACAATCACCGTTATGACTCTGTCTGATTGATTTACTCTGACTTTTACACTCGTGATGGTCTGCTGATGGCGTTGAGAAACAACAGCGATGGATTTCAGGTGCACTGTAGATCTCAGGTCGACTCTAGACACATCGTCTGCTCGCATGTAGGAGTTAATGATGAAGAGCACAAAGCTAACCCAGAAACAGCCAGTAAGCCATGGTTTGTGTGGATGACGGGACTTTTATTTCTATTTTATTATTTTACAAAAGCTGATACTTTGGAACCATGGTTCTTTGGATAGCAAAGTGTTTTTAGATTTCTGCTTGCAGGACGTCAAGAGAAGGAAATCATACAAAGATCGTTCAAAAATTCAAAACAGAAAAACCCTCAAGGGTGCTTGTTAGAACCTGAGCCAAAACAATCTAAATTACATTGCTGAGAAATTACTCAATACGCATCGGAGATTTCGTTAATGACTTACACTTTGAAGTCCTGATCAAGGGATTTTACTAAATGTAATTGTTTAATAACGACGTAAATTAAGGGATTAATGTTTAAATTAGGATTTGGGGCATGCTAATAGTTCATAGCCATGGTAGAGTATGTGCAGATCTCAAAGTAAAAGCATGTAAAATAACAGCAGAGGAAGTTAAAAGAAGAGAAATGAAAAATATATATATAATAAACATGTAATGAAAAATTGGTATATTAGAATATACTGCAAAATAAAATAAGAGAAGCCTGTAATGAGTATTAAAAGAGTATTAAAACATTGATCAAGTTTTTGAAAAGATCTGTTCACTATTAATTTCAATCATGTAATCTTTAAAAATATGACAAAATAGACATAGACTTGACTTTCGTTGATATTTGTAACACATGTACATCGTTCCGAGTCAAGTATAACACCAATTAAACAAGACATGTACATCTAAATCTGTTTTTAGGCTCTGAAAGTGTAAATGAGTGGCGAATATTAAATCTAGCGTGTTCCGCTGTCATGTTTTGAATGTATTCTCACCTTTGCACTTATTACCTATGAAATCTCTACTCAATTCAATTCAATTTTATTTGTATAGCGCTTTTTACAATGGACATTGTCTCAAAGCAGCTCCAAAGAAATATATAAACACGGGATACAGATTTTACACACAGTGTGTGGATTAATCCCAATTGAGTGAGCCGGTGGTGACGGTAGTGAGGAAAAACTCATCAAGATGATATATGAGGAAGAAACCTTGAGAGGAACCAGACTCAGAAGGGAACCCGTCCTCATCTGGGTAACGACGGATAGTGTGAAAGTAAAGGAAAGTTCATTATGGTTACATATGAAGTCTGTTTGTTGAACTAGTCCACCGTTCAAAGGAGACCTGAGTGCAAAACTGCATGTTGTAATTCCAGTCCCGGGGCCATAATAGCAACCGTAGTCCCAGCAACCACAGTGAGAATGTCCATCTGGAATTGGAGTTGATGAGAGCTCCATCCAGAGGTAGGGCATCTGAATGGGTCAGGCAGGTTCCGGAGAGCAGAAAAGATCAGGATCACAAAAATAATGTGTGGCTCGACAGAAGGAGAAAGGGAGGGATTGTTAAGTAAGACTGTGCTTTGCGTAAAAGAAAGTCTACTTTCTCTAGTAAACTAGTTCCACTTTTTCGTATTAGAATACTATACAAACTGCATTCTTTCTACATCAGAGTACAAAGTGTGACAGAGTAGTTTTTAAAAAAATGCTGTAGTGGGGGAACAAAAAAAAAAAAAAGCAGTCATAAGGTTGTAAAATGAAACAGCCACTCAGAGTTCAATCTCCCAGAACAGTGTACTGAGGGTCGGAGAGTGTGTCATGATGAGAGAAGCAGGAATCGGGCCAGATAAAACAAACACAGAGAGCACTGGCCTTCCATGGCACGGTGTATTATCACCCATTAAACTCTACTCTCTTATCTCCTACGATCCTTCAGGGGAGTGTTAAACAACACTGAAAAATTCAACAGGGTCAAATATCCACTTACGCAGACCATGTGAGTCTAATCACATAATGCGTACTCTAAGGTGGATGATCTCATAGCAGACATCTGAGAGCAAATCATGTTGTGATGAAGTAGAGTGACTGTCCGGATTCAATTATTTTACGATAATAAAAGTGTTTTCGTCCTCTTATATCACACCAACTTAACCATGATTACACTTTTTCTTGAATTAAAGAACATGCCAGGCATTTTATCCATTCATAGTTACAGTTACTGTTGTGAAAACGTCCGTGAAACAAGTTATTTCCTGTTATCACTTGCATTATAGCAGCTATAAACAGTTCTTACCTCACCAGCGTCTCTGTTTTAGACATACACACCTGCACCCACTCACGCACTGTGCTGTGCTGTGTGTTAATGTAGTCAGGAAGCACCCGTGAGGAGTTTCCTCCACTATCAACATCATACATAATCCTCCTTCCTCCTGTTTAACAAAAGCCAGTTCCTATCCACAAGAATCTTGCCAAGGCCACTACAGCCTTTCAGACCACCAGACCACAGGAACTCGGAGTAGCATGAGATCTCTTTGTCCTTCTTGGGTTCCTGTAATAGATCACAGTCTAAAGGATGTGATACACACGCACTAATGGGAGCGCAGCGGTTGACTTCTTTAACGAACAGCCAGAACGCAGAATCAGGATTAGATTAGCTTCCATATGGACCATGGACCAATGAACCATGCCACTGCCTTAAGCCACACAGAGGGAGACGTTTTGAAATCTTAAAAGTGGCAGAATAACATAATCGATGCAAGATGTTTGACCTTAGACCTTAGAACATGTTAGAGAAAATAATGCGCATCGTATTTCATTTAAATCCTTACAGGCTGTAAAAAGTACCGACAGACCACTGTTGTATCGTTGCAGTATTACGTATGCCCCGCCCCTCAGTTAAAAGAGCCAACGGGTTATTTGAAATCAGTGCTGTGACGCATTTCCATTATGAAATAGGAAATGCGTCATTTCTGGCAATTTTGTTTACATTTGTTAGGACAGTAAGACAACAACTTTTCCTCCCTCCATGTTTCTCTAATTATTATTCATGCGTACAGTTCGAAGCCTCTCTTCCGCTTGCATGAAGGGTGTTCATCTTTGGGAGCTCTGACAAACACTGACTGTAAAATATGTCTATTAAAAGAGCAGTAAAAGAACCGGAAACACAGGAGCCATGCTAGAAGAACACAGAGCTGAATTTTTCTGCAAGAAGCTCATTGGCTTTGTTGGTAAATAAGATCTTGTTGCTATATCAGACTCTGACAGAGACATATTAGAAGAGAACAGCATTAACATTAAAACCACTGACAGGCGACGTGAATAACATTGATTATCTCATTGCCGTGGCACCTGTCAAGGGGTGGGGTATATTACGCAGCAAGTGAACGGTCAGTTCTTGAAATTGATGTGTTGGTAGCAGGAAAAATGGGCAAGCATAAGGATCTGAACGACTTTGACAAGGGCCAAATTGTTATTGCTGGACGACTGGGTCAGAGCATCTCCAAAACAGCAGGTCTTGTGGGGTATTAGAGGTATGAAGCGGTTAGTACCTACCAAAAGTGGTCCAAGGAAGGAACACTATTGTAGCACAAATTGCTGAAAAGGCTATGATAGAAAGGTATCAGAACAGACAGGGCATCACAGCTGGCTGTGTAGCTGCAGAGTGGTCAAAGTGTTGACCCCTGTCCTCCACCGAAAGCATCAGAACTGGACCAGGACCAATGGAAAAAGGTGGCCTAGTCTGATGAATCACGCTTTTTTTTCCCATCATGTGGATGGCTGGGTGAATGTGTGTTGCTTACCTGAGGAAGCGATGGCACCAGGATGCACTACGGGAAGAAGACAAGCCAGCAGAGGAAGTGTGATGCTCTGGGCAATGTTTTGCTGGTAAACTCTGGGTTCTGGAATTCCTGTGAATGTTACTTTGACACGTATTGTACAACCTACCTAAACATTGTTGTAGACCATGTACACCCCTTTATGCCAACAGTATTCTCTAATGTCAGTGGCCTCTTTCAGCAGGATAAAGCGCCCTGACACACTGCAAAAATTGTTCAGGGACGGTTTGACCAACATGACCAAGACTTCAAGGTGTTGAATTGACCTCCAAATTCCCCAGATCTCAATCCAATCAAATCTGTTGAGTGTATTGGACAAACAAGTCCGATCCATGGAGGCCCCACGTCACAACTTAAAGGATCTGCTGTTAACGTCTTGGTGCCAGATACCACAGCACACCTTCAGAGGTCTAGTGGAGTCCATGCCTCGAAGGGTCAGAGCTGTTTTGGTGGCACTAGGAGGAGCTATACAATATTAAACGGGTGGTTTTAATGTTATGGCTGATCTGTGTACGTGCATAGTTGCACAGTAACCTGAAGAAATATGTTTTGTGTGTTATTGAAGTCCACACATCACTTGTGCATTTTTTGTCCAATTTTAACAGCCATTTCAAATCTATGAAACGTCCTTTTCATTCACATAGATAGCAGGCTGGGCCTGTATGACTGAAAATAACTGCCCGGGACTCTTGCCAAGATGGCCACTGAGTGGACAGACTTTACTAGAAGGATTTACTTACTGTATTAAGTGCTGACAAACATCTCGCAGGACCAATTTACCTGTCAAACAAAGGAAGTCATACACTATATGATTGCATTATCCAAAGACCAGCACTCCCAAAGTTCACTCACAAACTGAAAGCAGAGTTTCATTACGAGCAAGTTTGACCTTGAACTTAAACCTAAAGGTGGTGGTCTCGATGTTGTTGAAAAAATCAGCAGACATCTATATTCAGGGAAAACCTTGTTGACATAAATGACATGCCAGTGAATTGGAGACTTTTAAGAGGAGATTAAACACGTCTAGTTAGCTTTGAATGATTTTTTATTCATGACAATGACAATCGAATGTACTTTATTCTCTTTTCTGCTCATTATATATTTAAATATATAGTACATTATACATACATAATATACATTATATATTTAAACATGAAATAAAAATGGAAGCAATTTTTGAAACTCAAATCCTCGACAATGAAGACAGCCCTATACGGGACATATTTCAATTAAGGACAACTGACTATTGGGTTTCATCCTGAGCCACACCCAATACATTATGTTGTGGTGGTGTCTTATTTATATCAAAACGGTTTGGTACAGAAGTTTACAATTTTGAAGAGGATCCTGCCTTTCTGTCTCCGAAAATATCAATCAGATACAGCAGCTTCTGAAGCATCTTCCTCAATATTCCTTCTCTGAGGATCCTGTCATGATATTTGTTCAGAAATAAAGTTGCAGAGCGATCGATTCTCCTGCCGTAATCCAACTAGCAGCTGTATTCACAAAATCCTGCCTTAACGATAAGTAATGAAAGGCAATCTCGCTTTGGTTCTCTTGCAGCTTCTGATGAGAAAATGGCCGCTGGATGACACCACCTTCGGCGTCTTCCTGTGCAAAATGGTGCCCTTCATTCAAAAATCATCAGTCGGCATCACTGTGCTGAACCTGTGTGCACTCAGTGTGGACAGGTACGTCCTAGTTTTGACTGTATCCTTCTTGTGGTGTGTATTTTATAGCGCATTACCAAAAATGGAGCGAATGGTGGGTAAACAGATTTCTCAAACAGTTATAAAATATTATTATCGGATTACGCAATTACAGAAAGAGTCGTTATTATGGAGAAGCATGTCATGCACAATATAAGATAACACCAACTTACCAACTGGTGTTTGCACTACTTACAGTATGTACTTAATGTTAGCAGTGTACAGTATTAATATCTAATACAGGACCCCCTATACAATCCGTTCCTCATATCACGTTTTCCCAATCCTTTCAGCGTCTCATTTAACCAGACTTCTGATTGCTCATGAGACTGACGTATATGAGAAATCAGAGATCGTTCGAATGCTGTGTAGATCTGTAATTTTGTTCACTTCAGTTTAGCGCACGACACTTTCACTGGTTAGACCTTTAACCCCGAGGCTCAGTTGAGGAGAAAGTGTAGGATTTCAGGAGAAGGTTTATGTTTGGGGTCAGAGTCGGGGCAAGAGCTTAAAAGTTTGCGTTAAATGCTCGGAGGGTGTTTTTTTTTTCTTCTTCACTGTTTAGGACATAGATAAAGCAGTCCTATTTCGTTTTTTATATATTACATGGTTTATAGTGTGTGCTTTGTTATTAGCTCTCGATATCCACCATCAAATCACTAACATATGGTGCTGAAGGTTGTTTTCTCAGTCCGAGCGAAGGAATTCATGCCCCAAAAACAAATTTTGACCTCGAAAATATTTGGAAATATCACATTCTGCGCAAAATAGCACAACACATTAGCTACTGTGGTGTAAATTAATTAAGGAGTCTTGTGTTTTCTCACGGTGATAGAAGTGATATGACTCACGGGCCGCAGTCACACCCCGCAGTGTCTGTAAAATCAGTTCCCATGAAACACTCAACAGGAAAGATTAATGGATTCACTCCTTTGGGGTGGTATCTGGAAGAAGAAAAAAAACACCACCAGATGTGGGTTACTGAAGACAGAGGCTTCCCAGAAGGGTTGAGGGTTGGCTATACAGTCACTTTTTTATGTTTGAGTCAAAGAAATGAAACACAAGTTACACTTCTTCCGTAAAACTGCAGAGAAGTTATGATCGCCTTCACATTCACACCTTTGCTGAATGAATTGGTTTGTATTTGAAATTTGAATATCAATGTTTCACTGTTTTTATGTTTAGTCAATAAACCCTTGTTGTATTTTCACTATACATATATGCAACCCCAGTTCCAAATAAGTCGGGACACTGGGTAAAATGGAAATAAATGTAAACGCAAACAGAATGCAATGATTTGCAAATCTCATAAACCCATACAGTAGGGGAAAGAAGTATTGGATGCGTCAACATTTTTTTTTTCAGTAAATATATTTCCAATGAGGTTATTCACATGAAATTTTCACCAGACATCAGTATTAACTCAAGAAATCTACAAATATAAAGAATTCACAACATTAAAGTCCATAAATGAAGTTATGTGTAATAAAGTGGATTGAGATGGGGAAAAAAGTCTTGAAGAAAAACAAGGAAAGGCAAGGAACCAGCTGAAATCTGTAAGTAGTTTGAAAGTAATTATACCTCCTATTTGTGCAGATTAAAATCAGCTGGGTTAGAAAATTGATGGTCTATAAAAAGGCTTTTCGTTACCAAGGTGTCACACAAGAAACATCTCATGATGGGTAAAAGCAAAGAGCTCTCCCAAGACCTTCACAACCTTATTGTTGCAAAACACATTGATGGAATCAATATGACGTATTTTGACACAGACGTATTTCAAAACTTCTGAATCTTCCAGTAAGCACCATTGCATCCATTATTCACAAGTGAAAGCAACATCATTCCATCATCAACCGGCCACACACAGGAGCTCCTCTCAAGAGTTCTGACCAGGGAGTCTGAAGAATAGTCAGAAGAGTAGCCCAAGAGCCAAGGACCACTCGGAAAGAGCTCCAGAAACACTTGGAGGGAGCAGGTTCCATCGTCACAGAGAAAACAATAGGTAAAGCAATCCATCGTCATGGCCTCTACGCGCGCTCACACTGCAAGACTTCATTCTTAAGAAATGGCATGTCAAAGCTTGTTTAAAGTTTGCTTTAAACAACTCATTTGGACAAGCCTGTGAAATACTAGGAGAGTGTAGTCGGGTCAGATGAGAACAAAATTGTACTTTTTAGTGGTCATACTACACACCATGTTTGGAGAACAAATGGCACTGCACATCACCCTAAAAACACTACACCAACAGTGAAGTGTGGAGGTGGAAGCATTATGGTGTGGGGCTGTTCTTCATCACATGGTACTGGCAGACATCATAAAACTGAAGGAACGATGAATGGAGCCCTTTACTGGGAGATTCTTGAGAAGAATCTGCTGCCATCCTCCAGGATGATGAAGATGAGACGTGGGCGGAGCTTCCAGCAGGACAACGATCCGAAGCATACAGCAAAGAAGACTCTCAATTGGTTTCAGAGAACAAAATGAAGCTGTTAGAATGGCCTCGTCAGTCACCTGACCTGAATCCAATTGAGCAAGATTTAAAGACAATATGTTTTGAAATCACACCTGAATACTGCGGCCGATTAATGTCTTCATACAGGACGTGTCTTGAAGCTGTCATTACAAACAAAGTCTTCTCCACTAAGTATTAAATACATTTCAGTTAGCGTGTTCAAAACTGTTATCACATGTCATTCCACTTTATTGCACATAACTTCATTTATGGACTTTAATGTTTGGATTTCTTTATATGTGCGGATTTATTGAGTTAATACCAAAGTCTGGTGAAAATTTCATGTGAATAACCTCACTGGAAATATATTTACTAAAAGAAATGTTGACACGTTCAATTATTATTTGCCCAACTGTATGCTATTCACAACAGAACATAGAAAATATATCAAATGTTTAAACGGAGTAAATGCACCATTTTAAGAAGAAGAAAAAAGGGTCATTTTGAATTTGATGGCCGCTATACATTTCAGGAAAGTTGGGACGGGGCAATAAAAGGCTGGAATAGTAAGTGTTACTAAATAGAAACAGCTGGAGGAACATTTTGCAACTAATTAGGTTAAATGGCAACCGGTCAGTAACATGATTGGGTATAAAAAAGAGTATCTAAAAGAGGCAGAGTCTCTCAGAAGTAAATATGGGATGGAATCTGGATGGAAACATCTGTTGCTCAAAAACCTGTATACGCCTTAATTTGACAGTGGTTATAAGCCCTGCGCTGGCCTTCTTTGTTTCTGACACATGTATAACTGTTAGCAACTTTGTGAGTTTCTACAGTGCAGACTCAGGGCACAGCTGCGTTTGATTAATATCCAGCCAGCTTTGAGGAAATGTCTCGTCTCATCTGATTCACAACCCTGTCTCTCTGTCTAAGCATCTGAAAGGGTTGATACAACGCCACTTGGTGAAATAATAATGACCCATCGTTGTTAAACAGGAATGTACAAATGAGTCATGAAAAATATAGTTCCGCATAAAATCTTCATGCGCCATTTTACAGGAAACACACACGAGAGAGGAGTTATTAATGCAACACACAAGCAAACACAGGATTGAAGAAGGGAAAAAAAACAAGCTTAACCACAATCAGTAGTTCTTTAATATTAACACACAGAACACTGGATTTCATTCAAATGATATTAGCTTCTTTCTGTCATAACTACAGATTGTTCTGGCATTGGTGGATATCACACTATAGAAGGAATAACGCATGGCAGGAATAATCCATGCCAGGGTGGTGTGATAAAAGTTTAACACCATACTTTATTTCCCATATACCACAGCGATTTACCATCCAATACACTTTTAGAGCATTAAGAAGTGGCACATTAGGCTGTATTAATATTTTTTTGCTTTTTATTGTTAGGGACCGCCCATAGAACAAATGATTTCCTGTTCACGCCGATGTTATAACATCAATAAACAATCGTTACTGAACCAATCTGTCTTTTTAAGTTCTCTTGAAGTTAATAAGACAAAAGCTTGAGGAGTTTCTAATAAATCACTGACTGTTACAAAGCGCTGACACTGTAGACGTCTTCTATAAACGTTAAATAAATGTCTCCACGCAAAACAAAACAAAAAAAAACGCCTCACCATGATAACAATTATATGTTTTTTCCTTTGTAAAACAACAACACGCTTTTAAAATGTGTTTATTAGTCTCAGATCATGTGGTGCGTCTGCCATACAAGTGCCTGTTTATGAGATAATATTCAACCAAGGGTTCTTCCTAGGTGGGTTCTAATTGGAAACTTTTATGGAGGAACTGTCTGGTTCGTCAAAATCAGTCGTAATCATTGAGCGATGTCATTACTAAGCCCTTGAGCAATGGCTCTTAACCCTTTACAGCCCCAAGGGCTGTAACGCAATAGTTGACCCTGTGTTCTGACCCCAACTTCATTCCATGTGAAAAAAAGAGTTTCCCTTGTGGTTTACTAAAGTACATACAGTGGGGTCTAAAAGTCTGAGAGCTCTAGTGAAAATGCTTCTGTTTAAATACACAGAGTTTCATTACAAATGATATCAGCGATAACCTGAGTGGAAACTTAGATCTTATGATGAATTTCAGAGTTTCTTAGTATTTATTTTTTTGCTTTAATGACAGTGTGCACTCGAGCTGGCATGGACTCTGAACCTGAAGTTTGATCAAATCCATCACCGTGTCGTCTGAACATGTGCTGCAATGGAAGTGATAAAACTCACGGAACGTCTGACCTTTTGTACAAAGGATTTCATATCACAAATTTGACCTAGAACTTGTGCAGAGTCTTGAAGACTGAAAATAGTCAAAATTTCCTCTCTTTTTTTTTTTTTTTTTTTTTTAGAATTTGCAAAATTCTAAATCTTTGTGTTTATTTCCAGTTTAAAATAATCCCAGATTTTCAATGTGGTCTCTGACTTTTGGACCTGACTGTACATACATTAGAACCAATGGCTGCATAGTGCAGGTGTAAATTCCAACCAATGTCTTACACACCCATTTTTGTTGCTCAAGTACTTTTTAAGGCGATGATTCGATGGCCATGTGGCCACGATTATGGTCGGCGCTAAAGTCTTTAGTAAGGTTGATCTCCAGGACCAGGGTTGATGACCATTGTGTATATGTACATCTGCATGTCATAACAGGGGGTGGAAAAGTGAAGCCAAATTGTATCTAAAGCCCTCTAGTGGCTGGCTGCAGCATAATATTTAACCCCGACTATTCCCAAGTGAATAGAAAACAAGGCAAACTTGCATTAAACAACTTGCATTCTATTTCGAGAGTGTTCTGTTGTTTTGACAATTTCATTTGACCCTGATACTTTCCCTAATATTTTTCTTTACAATAAATGCGTCTAATAGGAGTTGTTTGATGATCAAATATAGGGGCGTGTTTGATGAGTTCATTGACAGGTTTGGACATGACAGTTGAGCCCCATGAAAGTGTCTTAAGTCCAACATACCTAATTGGCTATAACTGCAATAGGCACCGCATATTGTATATGTTTCTCACAGTTCAACGTGAGTGTGTCCTGCTCAGTGTGTTTCTTTTCTCTCTTTTACAGGTACAGGGCTGTTGCCTCATGGAGTCGTGTTCAGGGAGTTGGCATTCCTTTACTCACTGCTGTTGAAATTTTGCTCATCTGGGTGCTGTCGTTCATTCTGGCCGTGCCTGAGGCGATAGGGTTTAACATGGTGTCCTTCTCCTACCGCAACATGACTTTCCGTACCTGCATGCTCAAACCTTCAGACTCCTCCAAATTCATGGAGGTAGAACATTCACTGCAGAAATCCAGCAATGCAATACACACAGTGCAATGCTCGGGACAATATAACGTATCTTATCTAGCCTTTAACTAATACCTTGCAATGGATCTCCTATTGACACGGGGCATGTCAATAAGATAAGGAATATTTTAGCAACACAACTGTTAGATTGATCCTAAAATACCCAGTGCCGTGTCATCTGAATTAATAACAATGAGAAAAGTAACCTTCTTAGAACCTTTTTGTTCTACCTTTTGTTCTACTCTGAACATAACTAGTACCAGTAGAGAACTCCATTTGAATTATAAAGCAGCTTATAAAATCTTCCCTAAACCATAGTATACCAACTAGCTAAAATTAGTTTTAAAAGCTTAAAACTAGTTCTACTGTATGTACTGTTATATAGAAATTCTCTAAAGCTTTGTCTATTACCTTGTTGCTCTGAACAGTTACCAGTAGCACCAGCAATAAACTTAATAACTTAATAAAAGTTCAGTTCTTAATTTTTTCCTAAATGATTTAAAAACTAGATAGAAAAATTGCTTTAAAATCTTAAAATTAGAGCGATGTAGTCTCTTTCTTAAAACTTTTTTATTCAAACATTGTTGCTCTGTACATATCTAGTGACAGTATCATAAATTAAACTTAGCCTCATTAAATAGCTACAAAGGTTTATTATTATTATTATTATTATTAAAACTATTGCTATATAGAATTTATTAAATATTTATATTAAAAATATATAATAAAAAAATTATATAAAAATATTTTTCATATTCTATATTATACCTGAAAACATCCAATTCATCAAATTTGTAGCTGTAAAAGTAAAACTATACTACTGATCTATTGCTCAATAGGTGACATCTTTAACTCCTAATGTAAAAATTCAATGAAATTTTGTTGAATGTGATCCAATTAGTAAGAATTAACATAGAAGTAATAGTTTGCTCAAGTATTTAATTGTGTGCATGTTTAATGGTTATAGTACAAAATATGTTTTATTACTGTTTGATGAGCAGAACATAAACCTTAACTGTACTTGTTTGTTTGTAGAGTTCTATTATGTAGAGTCATGTTATGTAGAATCTCTGTCAAACTCACGAAAAGACAAGAAAAAAGAAACTGGTTTTTTTTCTGTTTCCAGAGTCATTACAGGACACTCGAAAATGCTCGAAAAAAGAGAACAAAGACATTTTAAAGTAAAATAAGATGGAGACAAAGACAATCCAGGGGGCAGCACAGAATTGGGGGTTCTTGCTCACGAATCTGGAGAAGTTAATTGGTGATAGACCTTAACAGTGTGCGACTGGAAGCAGAAAGCTGAGCCATATGCGGGGAGCAGGAATTGACTTTCTCTTGCATACTATAAGATCAGTCATAAAACTCTGATTCATTACAGCAAGCTATTAGTGTGCATGTACCCAGACATATATCTATCTGTGCAGGTCATATCCGTCATGCCATCGTTCAAGGCTGATCACGTTAACCTGATAGCTTTGTGTAGAGTGCAGAGTATTCAGAAATGTTGAAAATATGCAAGACAATATGTATGATCAATATAATTTTTTCTCCAAATTTATGAGAATCATAGATCTTTTTTTTTGCTTAAAGGAACCTTAACCGAGCTTTGCTTCATGTCATGTGTATGTACAATGTTTTCATTTCAATTAAAATTTTCTAATCATGTGTGCATTAAATCTGTCCTCCCTCCAGCTATATGTACAAGCAAAGGACTGGTGGCTGTTTGGGTTTTATTTCTGCATGCCACTGGCCTGCACAGCAATTTTTTACACCCTCATGACCTTTACGATGCTCAGCCACAGGAAAGGAACTCTCCGGATTGCCCTAAGTGACCACCTCAAACAGGTAAACAATGCCAACCATTACGCACTGTTTATGTGCTTGTCATAGGGGTGAGAATCTTTGGACGTGCCATTTTTATCCCTTAGTATAAGAGTTAAGTGAATGCAATGTACATTTTTAAACCGATTTCAAATACAACCATGGTTCATAGGGTGTAATTATGTCCCCTTATTTTTTTTAATGAGGGGTGGTGCTGTGGGGTGGCAGGTAGCATTGTCACCTCACAGTTTCAGGGTTCCCATTGCTCCTTGGTGTGAAATGGTGGCCTGTAATGGACCCACTTCCCATCCAGGGTGTATCTCAGTGTCATACCCAGTGTTCCTGGGAATGGCTCTGGATCTACCACAACCCTGACTAGGGTAAAACACTTACTGAAGATGAATGATTAAACAGAGGTTTGAAAGGTACACTATATTCACTTGCCCAGGGTGAAAGATGCAGACCAAAGGTACAAAGGGTATACCTTTGAGTTCCCACCCAAATGACATATATCCATATGTGTATATGTGATGGGTTTTAGCCTGTCTTAGTTAAAATGCCTGTGTATAAATGTCTCCGTAATGCTAATAAATTGGTAATGCTGAATGTTTGCACGTCGATAAAGGCCAATCAGATCATTTGTTCACAGCACGGCTGATTTATGTTTAACAATGTGCACAAAACTCCATAAAAGGTACAGTTCTCAGACAGCTGAAAATTCTTCTCAAAAGTAAATGTAGACAAACTCAGGAGCTTTCGCAGGACACGAACATGTCCAATCTACACCAAAGAGGCTGTTTTTACAAACCATCCTGGAATGTTGGCCTCTTTCTTTTCTACAGAGGCGAGAGGTGGCCAAGGCCGTTTTCTGTCTGGTCTTGATCTTTGTGCTCTGCTGGATCCCCCTGCACCTCAGCAGAATCCTGAAGAAATTGGTGCCCAATCCTCGTGATGAAAACCGCTGTGATCTGTACAGGTGAGTCATAATCCATTTCCGTACATTGGGATACTAAATGTCCGTTCTTGTGAGAGTTGTTTTACCTTACATGAGTTGCTGGGATAGTACATTAAGGATAGTATGTGGGAACCAGCAGATCCTAATCCCTCCTTCTGATCACCTTGTTGAGCAAATCTGTGTACATTACACCAGTTGTTAAGTAGTAGATAGTATCCGAGAACATTCTAGAAGCTGTGTATTTCAAAAGCTGGTAATAATTGCTAAATGAAATCACATTTTTTAGCATCCTCTTGATCCTGGACTATCTTGCCATCAATCTGATCACCATCAACTCCTGCATCAATCCCATCATCCTCTACTTTGTCAGCAAGAAGTTCAAGAATTGCTTTAAGGTGAGTGAAGCTATACATGCTAACTCAAGCCTCCTAACACATGCTAAGCATTACCACTGCTCCCTTTCTATGGGCCTCTGCAATCTGAAAGCCGTGGGTCTGAAATTCTTCAACTGTAAAAAAGCAATGCTTGATTCCTGGAATTGCTTGGACCCTTACCAGTACCTTATCCATCACAGGCACATGTAGAGATAAGCAGAAGGGGTTTAAGGAACGAAGGGTAATAATGGATGTCATGTCATTAGTGTCAAAAATCAAATTAAAGAGCAAAGCAATGGCCCTTTCAGGGATTTCTCTAAATCAAAAGGTTGTGGTGGTATATGATGTATTATGCTATATTTAGCTAAAATGACAAATCTGTGATTGCAGTCTAAACTCTGTAAGTAATGTTTAATATTTTTCAATAATTTTTCCTTATTGTTTCCATTATTGTAGTCTTGCCTGTGTTGTTGTTGGCGCCGCTCAATGAACCAAGTCACCAGCATGGGGCAGATGAACGGCACAAGTAACCAGGGCAAAACCCAAGAACCCAAAAACCTCCAGAATGATCGTACCATCCAGAAGTACAGCTATTGAACAAATTTGCGATGTATACTGCATTACAAATTATTCATTTTGGCAGATGCTTTTTTTTTTTTTTATCTGAAGCGACTTAGAATTGAACTGAGCAGACATAGAGTGACGGTTTGCTGGTACTGGGATTCAAACCCACAACTGTCCGATACGTAGTCCAGAGCCCCTAACCACTGAGTCACCGCTTCCCACTCATAGTGCCACCTCTGGTCTGGAAGACCAACCGAGTTTGGTCAGAACCGAGATTTGCCGACAGGATGGAAGACACCACCCAGTCATCTATAATGTCTGAAGTTAAGCTTTCAAAGGAAATTACTACTATTCTGTGCTGGACGCAGACGGACTGAAGCTGCTTAAACTGTATTCTGTATATGTTTTCATGCACACAACACAATGGGGCTGATGTATGCAAGTCCTGCTCCCAGAGCAAACATTCCCAGAATCTTCTGCGGGGATGTTTTGCCGTGAGAGAAAGGGCAAGGGTGGAGGGGGGTCAGCAGGATGCAGCTGAACATCATCTATAAATGAACCAAATCAGAGGCTGAAGAACACACAATGACTAGGCTACACAAATACTTGCATAAGCTATGTGTACACTTTTTCAAGGGACAGGAAACTGGAGGAAGGAAGAGTTAAATAGTGCGTTACAGATCCTGCATATGGGTGTAAATATGGACTACACAAACCTCCACCAAAAAAACCCCCAACCCTCCCCCTTCCTTCCCATTGCTGCTTATGAGTGCGGTCTAAATTGAGATCTATTCAGATCCAGGAAGACTGATTTTACTTTCATTCATACTCATATCCCTCTCTTCAGAATAGTGTTTTTTTCTAACCTGAATGTCTCTTTTGTTTTATTACAGCGGGTTCATTTTCAAAGGGACAAGTCCATTTTGTACAGTGCAATGGTAAAACATTTTCACAATCACAGATTTTCTGCGCTTTTGGAAACGATAATCAGACATCAACTTTTAGCATCCTGATCAGATAATTTGCTGTTGGATTTTTGTAGAAGCAAGCTCAACAGCACCACCAATGGTTATAAGAACAAAATACACAAAATGGTACGAAGAAGCAAGACTGCGGCTGATTTCTTTCTAGCCCAGACTGTAGATTCATGCAGCCTGTCAGTGACAGCTATGTCTCTCGTGTGAGTATCAGAGTTCTCGTGAGAGCGTATCAGAGTTGTAAGATCATAGCAGCGAACTAGCATTCGATTCAACACCTAGCGTGCAACGCAGCTAGACTAGCAAAAAGTATGATGATGAATAATTGACCTTGAAATTTCTAAATAGACTAAACTTCATTAAACATCTCAATTTTGTCTGTATTTAGAAAATACAAAACTACAGAACACAAAAGGCATTTCTATACAAATTCAAAGTTGATTTGTATCTTATATGTATTCAAAATTCTTCCCATTCATGCATCTGATATTATTAGATGGATGAGACTGAATGAATATAGACTACACACAGTGTTCTGTTTCCTGCTCAGAAACCAGAAAGATCAAGCGTTCACTCATCTGTTCGTAGTTTTATATAAAAAAAAACAACAACAAAAAAAAAAACTTCCAGATCTTTTGATGATCATCCAAGTGTTTTATTCCAAAGCTAAAACAAATACTCATGTCAGCAGTTGTTCATGCCCTGCTGCTCCGTCAAACACTGCCTTCTTCCAGAGTTTTTTATTTATTTATTTTTACAAGTAGGGTCATGAACTCTGATATAATCTGATAAATTCAGGGAGATACATTGTTTTTGTCCATTTATACCTTTCTTACATATGACATTGATTACAAATCCAATCACTTTGCCAACTTTTGTTTGAATTTGTGCCCATTTCTAAAAGCCCTTCTAAAAGTCCTTCATGCACCGCTTACCAAATCCAAATTAGAAATATACCGTAGCTACAAGAAGCGATTAAGGGACCAAGCACTTTCTGGTTCCACCCCTTAGCGATGGAGAAAGACCAGAAGCCATTTTAACTAGGAGCCATTGGGACCATTAGCACTAGTAAAATAGATGATAATACATCAAGCCGTTGCTGAGATATGGCCTCACTTGTTGTTTGGCAACAGATATTTGGGGTGGTCTCATGATCCTGTGATCCAATGACACCCCCAAAAGATGTATGCCAGTTTTACTGGTGGTAATCACACAAAATCGCTCTTCGTTTACAATTGCAATGATTGTTCTAGTCCCAAACTGTACCAGTATTCTAAATTTGCATTTCAAATGAACTAACATATCAACACTCAATTATCAAAAGACCGTGTGCTAAAACGCAGGAAATCAGAGAGGGCGAAAATATTCATTTTTCATTGCACTTTACACGAATTGAGGAATTTCTGCTACTGTGTTCTGTAAAAACCTGCTTCCATGTTTCAATACTGCTTCATATAATCGTATAGAAGTGTTCAGAAGTTCTCTGCGAACACATAACCGAAATGAGAAGGTGCTCTGAAGCTTGATTAACTGTTGAAGGAACACACACAGTGGATGATTCCTTCCTGAAGTCTTCCAGCTGGGTTAACTTTTCTTGTCTAGCCATTCACTTAGAAATACTGAGGATTATGACTTCTGACCCTCTTCAAATTTTAGAATTAGCTCACAGAGGCTAGCCAACTTCAACAAACCCTTGGTAATAATGTTAAAAGGGGAAAAAAAAGACCATTCTAAGTTCAGAGCGAGGGCTTGGGAACGAAGAGGCCTCTGCATTAAAGTGAAAAACAGCCAAGAGGTCTAAAAATGTCTCTTTACTTATAACACTGTGAATGCTTACCTATTACTCACTGTGTATACATGATGTATTATGTTCTATTGTATATTCTATTGTACATATTTACACTGAAGTATATAAGTATATAAATATACGAACGTATATGAAACGTTGCAGTAAATAGCATCAGGGACAGATGGAATTTATTGGATGCATTAAGTTGTTTAGAGTGAGACGAGAAACCATAAATGATTCTTTTTTTTTTTTTTTTTTGCATTGTATATGAAGAATCAATCGCACTTTTCATTAAAAGACTGTTTCAGATTGTTTAGATTTAGATCTATACTGTACAACATTGTACACAACTTTACACTATGCAAACCAGTGCCAGTGGTTTAGTGTCCACTAAACACATCAGCTTTTCATTTGAATTTGATTGTGTTATTTTTGGAATATATTCACATCACCGAACTGATCAAACCACTTCCTTCATGATGTCTGAGTGAAACGAGAGATTCGGTTCATAAGAGCTGCTCGCTTCTGATTCAGTTCCCAACCGGGACTCATCGGAGTCAACCTTTGACCTACACAAGTTCACTCGAGTGCCGCCTGAGGATTCATCCCTCACTGAGACCCGGAAATGAATATTAATACGTTTTTATTAAGAGATATTTTGTTTGTTATTGGCTTGGTATCTGTACATCAATGTTTTTTTTAATGTGTTTCAGAGTGTTTATGTACAGTATGTATTCTTTCAATTTTTTCAGTAAAATTAAAATCTTATACAGTATAAAGTATTTGTGTCGCTGGTCTGAGAGAAAAGTCACATTTACATGTGGTTTCTAGACACATTTTTATTATGGTATGTTTCACACAGTGTAGTTCGTCATTTTTTCCCACATACAATATTTCCAACCTTCATTTATTCTTCATTTTTTTATTTAATTCCTTTTTTTTGGTGACAAGCCTGCTTGTTTTTTTGTTTTTTTTCAAAACCACAGAAGAAAACTCTTTCAAACACTGTTGAGGAGTCTTTTAAGACTTGGTCTAGTCCAGAAGTTCCCAGACTTGTGTGCCACTCTAAGCCTTGACCATCCAAAAGCAATCTTTTTAGTCCATAGCTATAATTTCAAACTTAACACGTCCATATTGAATCAGTGTTTTGGAATATGTTCATGTTTCTTGGTTTTTGTTGTTCCACTGTTGGAGTCATTCGATGCTGTTGTGTCATCGATACTAGTAGAGCTACAGTAGATGGATGGAGAAATTATTTTTTTGTCGAACTCCGGTTACACTAGTACAGTGTGTCGGGATAGTAAAAAAATGACTACAATAGCATGTACAACTTTTAATTTAAATGTGGTTCGACTGAAAGTGTCTCCAGGTATTATTTCAAAGTAGTCGCACATACAATCCACCTTCATAGGGGGAGCAATTTTTTGAATATTACTGAGACTGTATAAAGACGCCCTGTCTTCTTGATCAATTTCATTATAAGTTCCCTGTTTTGGATTTGTGCATTGAACTCAGATTAGAAATGATCAATTCATCAACATTTACGATGAGGGCCTTCAGTGATATCAGGACTATTTTCAATTCTGAAGTCATTACAGTGTCCACAATTAATAATGTTTAAGTACGCTTTTACATTCCGGTTACAACTTCAAGCCAAGTGAAACATGAAATTAATCATTCACGGACAAAAAAAAACAACAGGATTTATCAAGCCGACAGCTCTGATTTAGATGGACCTGTACAAGTCTCTGAAGACTCCTGGTTGGTTTTTTGGAAATTTTCTCTCTCATGCTCTCAAAAGAAAAGAAAAAAACAAAAGAAAACTGCCTTTTGGGAGAAGGGAGGATGGTTTGATGAAGAAGGAATTTGGTGGGAAAACTTTGTGCTTGCCAGAGAGGAACTGAGTGCACCTCAGAGGACACAGAGGAGCCGAAGACGTCATTTTCTACAGCATCGTTCAGACGCAAAGCTCGTTTTAATTACCACTTGTTAAAGGTTTTTTCACTCTACAAAGATCAGAGAGAAGCAGAGGGGTCCATGAGGTCAAGTGTCATTCTCAGGCCTGCGATTTATCAGCGTTGAGCTTCTCTTACGTTGACACCATGACCTCACAAATTGTAAATGCCTAACAATCAGAAAAAAAAAAAAAAAAGTTAACTTAAAATAAAGCATTATTGAAAATATATATTATATTTAAAATACCTACCAAATACATAAATACTCAAGAAGAGAAAAGTATAACAATATATAAACAATGTAAAATATACATAGATAGTAATAGAAAATATAAAATAGCTGTATGTCAGGTTTAGGGACGTGATTTGAACGAACTCCATGATCCCTTTACCCCACCCCAATTCACCCCGAAATCCCACCCATGTACGTAAAACTCCACCCCCAGAAGCTACAGTGGTTCGACCGTTCAAATAGCCATGACATCACTTTCTTGAGTGCTCGGCCATTGAACTTCTGAAAGCCAAGTTGTAGCACTATAAACTCATACTGATTCATGAGAATGGTCAAGGGTGCATTTTCATGTCTCATATCATGGAAAATCACATCCAGTTTTTTCTGGATTTATTGTGTTTTTTTTTGTCGTCTTCTTGTTCTTATTTATTTAAATACAGAGTGACTTGTTTTGCTCACAGGAGAATTATTTGGCTGAGCTGGGCGCTTGCCAAATTCAGACTGAGATGGAGGTGGAGTGAATGGCATTGGGTAGAGTCCATAAAATCACCGACAAACACAAACGCAAAGTATTCTGTGCTGTAACACTCTTTTCCAAGAGGGTTTTCTCAGCCATGTAATATACTTGTGCTATGACTATGGTATAAACCGTTATTTTTTTAAATATGTTTGACATATATTCCAGGTTATTTCTACAAGTAAGAAAACTAAATTGACTATTGAAAAGTACAGCTGGCTGGTTCAATAGGCCATATAAGCCTATTGATATATTTACTTTTCATTTAATTTCATTTTGCTTGTTTGTTTGTTTGTGGAAATGAGTTTTAATGATGAATTTTTTTTAGGTTTCTCACAAATAGATGGATACATTATTAGGAAATGACAATTTCAAACAAATATACGATGTACTGTACCTTCTTCTATTTAAACCAGCCAGTCACATGACTGTGTATGAAATGAGAGAAATTAGTTGGTAACTTTGGCTTGTGCATATTGGCTGTATGTATATATATATCCATCCATCTTCAACCGCGTATTCCTGCTTCAGGGTCGCGGGGAACCTGGAGCCTATCCCAGGAAGCATCGGGCACAAGGCGGGGTACACCCTGGACAGGGTGCCAGTCCATCGCAGGGCACAATCACATACATACTCACACACCCATTCATACACTACGGTCAATTTATGCATGTCTTTGGACTGGGGGAGGAAACCGGAGTACCCGGAGGAAACCCCCGCAACATGGGGGAGAACATGCAAACTCCGCACACACATGGCCCCGGCGGGAATCGAACCCCAGACCCTGGAGGTGTGAGGCGAACGTGCTAACCACTAAGCCACCATGCGCCTGTATATATATATATATATTTTTTTTTTCAGAATTAAAAAAAATAAAATACAAGAGTGCAAAGCAGTTTTTTGATGTATATATTTATTTATTTTTTAAATATCTGAGAAGAGATTGCAATCATCCTAACAGACCATCAGTTCTGTCACACAACTCACAGGATTACATCCAACAGGACACTCATTTACATATAATTTGGGGAAAACCCATATACATACTATGTATAGCTGAGAAACTGAGTGCACTGCAAGCAATGACATCATAGCAAGTTGAAAAAACTTTGAATACAGTCCAATTTATCTTGTATTTCCTATTAAAAGATCACAATAAACAAATATAAGATTATTAAACCTATCTTAACCAATTCGTACTCATTTCAAGATTGAAACAGTTTCATTGATGGATCATTTTGTTCATTTTAAGTGTTTATCCGATCTGTCAGTAAAACTACAGTACAAGCTTGAAATGAGTAACAATGTCTAGCAACATATTCGGTTTGTTGTAATCTTATCATAAGATATAGTAGAGAAATATAATTATATTTGAGGTATTTTCATTCGCTAAGATGACTTTTTTTGCAGTGTGCTGGAGCTGAAAATGTCATTTCAGGTTTCTATTCGTTCCATCCAGGGTTAATGTTCTAAACAGGGTTTGATCGTGCGCTCTTAGAAAAATCGGACTTCTTTAAAGATTCTGCAAATGCTTAAGGTTTGTATCTTGTTAAAGGGGTCCAGCTCTGAACCTTTCTTGAAAAGAAAACCCTGTAGGGTTCTTTATACAACTTTTAAAGGTAATCCTACAGGGAAAAAAAAACTCTTTAGGGTGCTCCATTTTTATCACAATCGGTGGTCTCTGATGTTAAACTTTACCTCATTGGACATTCCACTGCTATTTAAGTAAGGACAAAAACACTTCAAATAATCCATGATGATGTGGTGTGATTTATTGTTTTGTTCCTCTTACACCACCGCAACTTGCCAACAACTATCATTTCTCTATCATACTTTTTATCTGTTTATAGTTGCATTTAATGTCGTGGAATTTTTGCACCGTAATGCTACAGATGAACCACACAGACACCCATGAAGTCTTTCCCGTGGTGGAAATCTTAACGTTACGGCTTCTCCTTTATCAGAGCTGGTGTTATAGAAAAGTAATCAACACCTTCTGACCATTCAGAATGCAGAATTTAACAGCAGTGTGGTGTAATGATGACTGGGTGGTGGATATGGATGCGGCATCCATGATTGTTTCCATAGAACAAATCTTAAAACGCTACTAATCTGAGTGCCTTGAAAAAGAACAAATTAAACAGTAATGCATGACTCATGCTCAAAATGTATGACAGTACGGCCTGAACGAACCAAATCACAGGTTCAATTTTTGGCAGGAAGGAAGGGAAGTATTATTTAAATCCTGGTGTAATATAAACAGTTCATGTGTTCTAAATGCATACAAATAACGTATCTGGATCTGTATAAGAGATGCATTATTATTTTTGCCAGAAAGGTTCACAGGGCATCTAGTTGAGAGTTGGATCCAGCAGGATGTGATGGAATTGTTGCACAAGCAAGACGTTTTTACTTTTTCTTTGTGGTCAGATATGAAGTCCGCGGCACAACCAGTGACCATGCTACATGATGCATTTGCGTTGTTCATTCCTCCTTAGTGCAGTAAATATCTGGTCAGGATCATCGTGGTTTAAATGAAGCTTATATTTTTGGGACGAGAACCAAGTAAATAGTTGTTAGAATATATATTGTGTGCAGGTACAAGCAAAAATAATAACTCTGCAAGGGAGATTTCCTGTAAACATCTCTGGGATCTAGAGCGATTATGAACTGTAGTGATGTAGCTGAGGTTGAGGAACTGTCAGAGCCAGAATTCAGATACCGTGCTGACACTGCTGGCATTTCTACATCCCGGGTTTTCCCGGGTTTTCAGTCTTTCTGTGGGTGCAGTGGTACAGTAAAAAAAAAATAAAAAAAATTAAATGCACTTCATACTTAAGCCACACCCACTTTGGAGTTAAGTATGAAAACAGATACAAGTGTAGATATTTGGAGCTCTTAGCAGATACAGATACAGAGACGTTGTGTTACACCCCTAGTCTATTTGTATATTGAATTTTCATTATGTTACAGGTATGAAACCTAGGACTCAAACCAAGTGTAGACATTATTCAGACCTATTCATTCTTTAAACAGTCCATTTAACAGGGCACACCTAGCCAGAAAGAAACACCAATCAGTCACATGGTCTAATATTTTTGATCGCTTGTAAACAAAAATGGGTGGGTTCAAACAAAAAAGTTATTTGAACGCATCTCAATGTAAATATAAGGAAATGAAAGCTGAAATATTCTCAAATCTTTTGATCTCAAACCCAACTGCCTTCAATGCATCGCGAAAGCAATAGAATTAGCTTTGCTGTCCTGATACTTTCGGAAAGGACTGTATGTATAGTATATTACATCTATTCCTCTTCTTTTTACATGGTGTCTCAATCACGGAAAGCACACATGACTCATTTCAAATTCCGTGTGAAATTCTGGCTTGACAAGAATTTATTCACTCTGTCTTTGTGCTCAGATCCTGACCTCATTTTTACCCAGAAATATCATTAAGACTGAGCTGTAACGGGACTGACAGGAAGCAGAGAGCAGTAATGAATGACTCAATTGTGATTTGATGTATAAATATTTCACAAATATTTCAAGTGTTGTGGAAACAACACTTCTTGGAACAACACTTGGAAACAACACTTCGAACAGTCGTGTGAAAAAGTTAGTACACCCCATGGAAACTGTTGGCTGCTTTTTTTTTTTTTTTTTTTTTTGGACATATTTTAGATAAAGACACATATGATCATGTTTGAAACAGTGCCTATTGATAAAGTCGATATACTTGAACAAAACCGCAAGGAAAATGAGCTTTTTCAATCATTTATTCAACAGAAATATCAATAGTTGTGATATTCTTCTGTGGAAAATGTAAGTACACCCTTGGCCTCAGAAGCTAGTCCATCCATCCATCTTCTATACCGCTTATCCTTCATTCAGGGTCACGGGGAACCTGGAGCCTATCACAGGGAGCATCGGGCACAAGGCGGGGTACACCCCGGACAGGGTGCCAATCCATCGCACGGCGCACACACATTCACACACCATGGACAATTTAGACACGACTACCATCCAATCTTTGGACTGGGGAGGAAACCGGAGTACCCGGAGGAAACCCCCGAAGCACGGGGAGAACATTCAAACTCCGCACACACAGGGCCACAGTGGGAATCGAACCCCCGACCCTTGAGAGGTGAGGTGAGGTGAATGTACTAACCACTAAGCCACCGTGTGCCCTCAGAAGCTAGTATCGCCCCCTTTTCCAGACTTGCAGGAATTTTTCACTCTATTCTTCAGTCACATAGACCCCGAGTTAAATCCTGTATGCCTCTCGAGGGATTAATTGCAAATTTCGAAGTGTGCTTAATCTTTAAATATGTCTCCTGTTTTCTCAGAGCAGCTGTTTGTCTATCCCTGCCCTAACATGGCAGCGCCATTCGTGCCATTTTGCATAGCAATCGCTCGCAGCCATTCAGCACTACGCTCGAAACGGCTGTGGCAAGAGTCATGTCTAATTTATAAAAGCCAAAAGGATCGATTCAATATTTATGCACAATCTGTCCCACCAGAGCCAGTCGTCTCTGAGACTTGGGGGCAGTGTAATAACCGAGCAACGAGACAAAGGGAAAAGGTTTAAACATGCCTCCGTGCAATCCGAATCTGATCTTTCAGATAGTCGAGTCAACCCCAGTGCTAGCCTGGCAGCTTTTCTGCTGTTTGGATATAAAAATCCGATCTGCAATATGTTAAGAAGTGGCAGAACAAATTGCTGGCAGAGAAATGAGCTGGAGCTGACTCCCCAGCCTCCCAGGAAAAATAACAAGAGCGAGGGAAGAAGAAAAATATGCCGGGTATTTAGCTTTATGGCCTGCCTCGGCTTCCAAAAAATCAATCCTTCCCCACGTAAAGCACCATTAAACTCTTGATTGTCATTCACAGGGTAATGAGGGTAATCGAGACAGGCTGGAATGGCACAGTAAAGCAGACATGTTATGAGCTCACTGAGGTCATTGAATCAGACTTGTGGAGAAAAGACAGACCGAGTGACTGAAACGTCGGCCGAGCGAATTACATAAGTTCGCTTAAAGTGATTAGAATTTCAAATATCAGCTGTTAGATTAGATTAGGTTCTGGGGCAGCTGCATGTTTGCTTGCTAATATATTATACCACAGCGATGCTGTATTCTTAAATCTGATTGGCTAGATGGAGCCCACAGTGTCAGCGCTTTGTAACGGTCACATGTAAAACTACAACTTTAAGTTTTCCGACACAGGAAAGTCTTCATGATGGAGCATTAGGATACTTTTGTTTGGTTTTAACAGAGAGCATGTTGAGGGCACGGCTATTTACAGCTATTCTAACATATGTGAGAATAGGAACTTCTTTTGCAGATGTTTCACAACATGAAATGTAACTAGAAATGGATAAAAAAAAGTCATTCATTAATGTTTGTGTAGGTAAGTTGTTGTGCTGTAAGAATTATAACACACTAGGGATTGTGCTTTTATTGGAAAATCTGGGTAACACTACCTTCACCGTTGATTATTTTCCTATAACAGCACTTTGCCAAGCGTTTCATTCCTTACTTATCAGATCATTAATACTCATTTCAAGCTTGAAATTGTGTTGCTCGAAAATATCTGCCAACAGAACAAGACTATTTGTGATTTTATAGGAAAATAACCAACATCCAACGTTCATGTAGGGCCATTTCACACCATCGCGTCATTGATTATTTCCCTATAACGGCATGCACCTAAGAGTTTTATTCCTTACACCTTCACTGCTATTAGGATTCTTGTTCAGACACTACAATTTCTATAATGAGATAACAGGACAATTTTGCTTTGTCCTGCTGTTTTAGTCACTATGCGATGCACTATTTTTCCTGCCTGAGCACGTCTGACTCATCAAATCAGCTCATCTCCAAGCACATCATGTGTTTAAAATGATGGCGACTTCAGCAAGTAGTACTCTCTAATGGACCAATTTTATACTTCATGATACTTGGCTAAAATGGGTGTATTTGAGAGGAGAAATGCAATAAAAGCACGCAGCACGGGGGAATTAGGTAGTAAAGCTGTATGTTGGCATGTTCAACTCATGGATGGTTAGTTAATGTGCTGCTAAGATGAGATTAGGTGTGCAAGATGCAGGACTGAGAAATTCTACATACTAGAACGAACGTGAGGTTAACTTATCGGTTCACACCTACTGTACGCGTATCTTTTAAGGATGGAGCTAAAACCTAAATTAATAATATATCTGACTTCGTGCAGCTTGTAAAACCAACTTTCTCTTCAACGGTTAAATAATTCAGTTAGAATTACAATGGAATTATGGATGAGGTTAAGTACATTGATAGTGTGCAAACACTGAAGAACGTGAAAACAATTACGATTCGGGAGACCCGAATCACGAAAATCCCTGAAGAAGAAAAATCTTCTTTTAATGTGTACAACATTTCAACATGCTGTGTGCTGAAAACGTGAATGATACTGTATGTGATATGACACGAATCACATCGAAAGGAATGAATGCTGAAAGTAAATGAATCGTTTTTTAAAAGTCGTGAAAATAAATTAATTGTGAGAAAAAAAATCACGGGGAAATAAATACATGATGAAAAATATACATGTGGAAATAAATTAATTATGAGGAAAATATGGAAATAAATTAATTATGAAAAATCACGTAGAAATAAATAAATTGTGGAATTAAATTATGAATAAAAAAAATTTACGTGTGGAAATATATTAATTGTGACAAAATATCACATGTAGAAATAAATGAATTATGAAAAAAAAAATCACGGAAAAAAATCCATCGTGAAAGTAATTGAATTATATGGGGGGTTGATCATGTGACAGAAAAAAAAGAGAAAAATGTGTAAAATCTAACATGTGAAGTGTTGAAATTTCGCATCACATTCACGTGAAGTGTGTGTGACTTTTCTGTACAAACACATTTTGTCCTGAGGCTCATCACATATGCTTCAATTGTGCTGCAATTGTGATTGAAATTCTAAACTGGCAGTAAATATCACAGTGAAAAAAATATGTCCTAATGTGATAGGACTCAGAATTGGACATGGACCTAGTTATCTAATCACGCTGCACACTTCAGTATGGAAACTAGTTGAAGAAGTTGTTGATGGCGTTGTGCTTTCGGAATGATGTTTGGGAAGTTCAAACTGTGCTTTTATTTTTGAAAGAAACCTGTTGATGTTTTGGTTTTGTTCATTTCCTTCATTCTTCATCAGAACATTAGTCTATTCCTGTGTTATTATAGTATGCATGTTGTTTTTACTTAGAGAAGTTAGAGAAATGAAGAAGGTGTTGAGTTTCACACTGGAAGTGGTCCAGAAGCCTGACTGTGAGTACACACTGCCATCTTCTGGAGACATGCTTTCTCACATCTGTCCCTCTTTACTACACTGAATGAGAGATAAAAGACCGGTGAGGGAAAGACTGTTTACAGCTGCTATAACATCAATTCAGAACATTAAATGTAACTGTAACGATAATGGGATAAAAAATACCATGTGTCATTCTTTAAAAAAACACAACATATATATATATATATATATATATATATATATATATATATATATATATATATATATATATATATATATATATATATATATATATATATATATAGATGTAATTATTCTATCTAATATATATCTTATCTATCTGCCTGTCTGTCTGTCTATCCATCTATCTATGTATCTACCTGCCTGTCTGTCTATCTGTCTATCTATCTATCTATGTATCTATCTATCTATGGGTGCACTACCAATTCTATCTATCAATGCAATTATTTTATCTATCTATCTATCTATCTATCTATCTATCTATCTATCTATCTATCTATCTATCTATCTATCTATCTATCTATCTATCTATCCTTCTATCTGTCTGTCTATCTATCTATCTAACTAACTATGGGTGCTCTGTCTGTCTGTCTATCTATCTATCTAATGGTTATCTATCTATGGGCGCACTACCAATTCTATCTATCTATCTATCTATCTATCTATCTATCTATCTATCTATCTATCTATCTATCTATCTATCTATCTATCTATCTATCTATCTATCTATCTATCTATCTTTTTCATATATCTATGTAATTAATCTATCTATCTATCTATCTATCTATCTATCTATCTATCTATCTATCTATCTATCTATCTATCTATCTATCTATCTATCTATCTATCTATCTATCTATCTATCTATCTATGTAATTACTATATCTATCTATCTATCTATCTATCTATCTATCTATCTATCTATCTATCTATCTATCTATCTATCTATCTATCTATCTTTGATAGAAATATAATGTGCACAATTTGTTGACGTCTGTCTGAAGGAAACATTAAGTCCCGCCTTCTTGTCTGTCATTGGTCAACATTATGGGCTTCTCTCTACGATTGGCTGGTAATTTGACACACTCGTCCCTGATTGGATAGAGACGTTATTTACACGTGGCGTCACTTTATCTAAATCGCTTCACAACGTTTATACACAACAGATTATTCTAATTTATCACAGAATCCCGCATTTTAATTGTATCTCTATCGAACAAAAATGTTTTGAATATCCAGTTGGTTTACACTTACCAATCCGCAGTTAGGAGGCGGGATTAGTTTGAATACGGACGATCAAAACAACGCAACGTCGGCGACAGTGTTGCCAGATCCGTGAAGTGTGTGTTTTTCCAGGCCAGATGAGCTTATGGTTTTCAGTTTCTTTGTAACATGACAAGCTTTGTTTGTTGTTATTTTTGTCTTTCTAACTTTAAGAGGAGGGGAAATAAGGGGATGGTGAATAAATTACTGTTTATAGCTTCTATAAAGTGATAACTGGAACAAACCTTAATGACAACATTAAATGTAACTATATATACACAGATAAAACATGGTGTCATTCATTAATGAAAAAAAATACATCATGATTTTCTGTGGTATAAGAGAAGTAAAACACTTCAGGTCATACTGTTATAGGAAAAGAACACACCTGCAGCTGTGGCGCAGGTGGTAGAGCAGGTTGTGCACTAATCGTAGGTTCGATTCCCGGCCCACGTGACTCTACATGCCGAAGTGTCCTTGAGCAAGACACTGAACCCCAAGTTGCTCCCAATGGCAAACTAGCGCCTTGCATGGCAGCTCTGCTACCACTGGTGTGTGAGTGTGTGTGTGAATGGGTGAATGAGACACAGTGTAAAGCGCTTTGGATAAAAGCGCTATATAAGTGCACATTTACCAAGAATCAAATTTGGGAAGTAACAGTACATCCATCCTAATGTTGGATATTTTCCTGTTACAGCGTGTAGCATTTCCATTTAATGTCACGTCCAGCCATCACTGGATATTAAAATAATGTTAATGATCATTTAAAAAAAAGAAATCTGTTCTCTGAGTGGAAAGATCAGGAACAAAAATGACTAAATTAATAAATACACAATATGGCAAAAAGCTTGTAGACCATGACACCCAACTGTGCTTTTATTCCCTCTTTGCAGTTATAATAATCTCCACTCTTCTGGGAAGGCTTTTGGGGCGTGGCTGTGGGGATTTGTGATCATTCAGCTACAAGAGCGTTAGTGAGATCAGACACTGATGTTAGATGAGGAGCTCTGGGGTGCACTCGGTGTTCCAGTTCATCCCAAAGGTGTTCAGTGGGGTTGAGGTCAGGGACACTCGAGTTCTTCTCACGCCATGTCTTCATGGAGCTCGCTTTTTGTGCTCAGGCGCATCGTCATGCTGGAACAGGTTTAGGCCTCTTAGTTCCAGTGAAGGGGAATTGTAAATCTACAGCACACAAACACATTCTATACAACTGTGTGCTTCAAATTTTGTGACAACAGATTGGCAGAAGAACCACGTATGGATCTGATGGTCAGGTGTCCACATACTTTTGCCTTAAAGTGTAGGTATAGTGTGTGAGAAAATCCAAAATATTATAGCACACTAAATTAAACAACAAGCTGAATAATCAAAGAATATTGATAAGATTTCATCTGTACTGAGTGAGGAATCATTTTAAGAGTTAAAGAGATCTCCATCTATCTATATATTTATCCATCTATACATATATAGATAGATAGATAGATAGATAGATAGATAGATAGATAGATAGATGCAAAAAAAACAAACAAAAAAAAACAATAGAAGCCCTCATAGTGTTTGTAATGGTTTTAATGGTCACAATGGGATTTTCATTGCTCAGTGGTTAAGACATTGGACTACTGATTAGAAGGTCATGAGCTCAGTTCCCAACACTGCCAAGCTGGGCCCTTAACCCTCATATGCTCTGTTGTGTAAATAATAAATGTAAGTCACTCTGAATAAGGGGGTATGCCATAAATGTAAATTAGTTGCTTTCTATTGGTGGCATGTTATGTCTAGTGGATACCACTAAGGGGAAAATAATGGTGATGGTTTGTAGTGGAAACCATTAGAACTTCTGTGATGGTTTCTATCGTTTGTTCAGACAGGGCTGATCATCATCTGCCTGTTCTTCAGATACATTTTATGTAGCTCTTTAATGTACTGTATTCATAATCTGTTAATGATCAGATCAGCATGATCGTTTGGAGTTAATATCCTGTCAGAGTCTTGTAATCGAGGTCTTTTCTATCTTTCTTTCTAGGCTGGGTTTGAACTTAGGCAGATCTGGCAACCCGTCTTGCCCTGACTAACAGGAAGTTGATGACTGTATTGTTTGAGTAAAGTTCTGCCTGGGCTTATGGGCGGAGTGTTCGCTCTCCTTCCCTGTTACAAAGCTCCGGCTACGGCGTTATGGTGTTTAGATTTGTTCGCAGCACGCGTGTGGATTTAAAGACAGTCCTTCTGGGTAGATATTGAGGTTGAAATGGTGTGGTGTTTTTGAGCGCTAGCAGGAGCGCTAACCCCGACACGAGCTGCGTTTGTTTACAATGAATCAGCTGATCAGGGTCAGAGGTCACCAGAAGCCCGCCTGATATTTCAGCACGAGCTGCTCGTCCTTTAAGAGATTGGAGACAGATCTGTAGCTGAATGTGAGGAGGAGGAAGAAGAAGAAGAGGAGGAGGAAGAAGAGAGGAGGAGGAGAAGGAGGAAGAAGAGAAGGAGAAGGGGAAGAAGAGAAGGAGGAAGAAGAGAAGGAGAAGGGGAAGAAGAGAAGGAGGAAGAAGAGAAGGGGAAGAAGAGAAGGAGGAAGAAGAGAAGGAGAAGGGGAAGAAGAGAAGGAGGAAGAAGAGAAGGAGAAGGGGAAGAAGAGAAGGAGGAAGAAGAAGGGGAGGAGGAGAAGATGCCGTGCACTTGTGGGAACTGGAGGAGGTGGATCAGACCTCTGGTGGTGCTCCTCTACATCCTGCTCTTGCTGGTGGTTCTTCCTCTGTGCATATGGGAGCTGCAGAAATCAGAGGTCTGGTCCATTATTAAAGGGAAACCCCACCCTCAGATAAAACATGTTTAGACTGAAGTATCTGTTATGTGATCATTTGATGCGTGCTGTTGTTGTATAAACAGTGTCAACTCTTTTCGAAGGGAAATAACTAATGCATGCTCAAACAAAAGTCCCCAGATGACACGCACACTTTCTTCGATATTCCTAGAATTGCTCCGATTCTTTATCGTTACACGGAGATGGAAGGTTTTCTGAAGAATAACACATATAATAGAGCTGAACATATTACCGAAAAAACAAGTCATTTTTGGTCACGGGACTACAAATAAACTTTTTTTTACATTTTACATAAAGAAGTGTGCATGGGGGACAAACGAAGGTGATCACTGTTTGATGGTCTGGAACTCTCTTCATTGATTAGTCTTTGGGAATGGTGGTGATCAGTGATTGGGTGTTGGGAACGGTGGTGATCAGCGATTAGGTGTTGGGAACGGTGGTGGTCAGTGATCGGGTGTTGGGAACGGTGGTGATCAGTGATCGGGTGTTGGGAACGGTGGTGATCAGTGATCGGGTGTTGGGAACGGTGGTGATCAGTGATCGGGTGTTGGGAACGGTGGTGATCAGTGATCGGGTGTTGGGAACGGTGGTGGTCAGTGATCGGGTGTTGGGAACGGTGGTGATCGGGTCTTGGAAACGGCGGTGATCAGTGGTTGGGTGTTGGGAATGGTGGTGATCAGCGATTAGGTGTTGGGAACGGTGGTGGTCAGTGATCGGGTGTTGGGAACGGTGGTGGTCAGTGATCGGGTGTTGGGAACGGTGGTGATCGGGTCTTGGAAACGGCGGTGATAAGTGGTTGGGTGTTGGGAATGGTGGTGATCAGCGATTAGGTGTTGGGAACGGTGGTGGTCAGTGATCGGGTGTTGGGAACGGTGGTGATCAGTGATCGGGTGTTGGGAACGGTGGTGGTCAGTGATCGGGTGTTGGGAACGGTGGTGATCGGGTCTTGGAAACGGCGGTGATCAGTGGTTGGGTGTTGGGAATGGTGGTGATCAGCGATTAGGTGTTGGGAACGGTGGTGGTCAGTGATCGGGTGTTGGGAACGGTGGTGATCGGGTGTTGGGAACGGTGGTGATCAGCGATTAGGTGTTGGGAACAGTCCTGTTCACTGATTGGCCATTTGGCAAAACAATGATCAGTGGTCATTGGACACAATGATGGCCAGTGTTTGGTGCTTCTTTTCTCACTCACCATTTTCCACTGATGCTCAACATCAGTATCAATGAGAACTCCAGTGTTGAAATAATGGACACATTGGTGCAAATGTTGGACTTAAGTTCCCAGAAAGCAGTGCAGATATATATACGACTCTTGAGTTACAGCAGAGACTCGGCTAGTTAACATTCTACGAGATGCCGAGTGTGATGGCGTTGATGACAGTATTAGTATGAAAGTTGGAGCTTTGGAACCGGATCTGTTTGAGCAGAGCGTACAGACGAAGATGTGAGAGACTCGCACGGATTAAAGGTCTAAAGCGCCGCCGCATTGCTGTCGTAGCTGGAACAAGACCTAAATCCCATTGCACCACTATGAGCAGGTAGAACAGCATTGTGGGTAACCGTTAACCGAAGCGAAAATAGACCAACTCGGAATTTCATAACAAAGAACGACCGCTGAAGATCACGTTTTGACTATATCCCGTAGCGCTCGTAAATATCGGCATCCATCTCAGCGTGGACTTTTCTGTCAGAGTGTCTTGGTCCTGATCTGATCTTGCTGATTTTTTTTTTTTTTCCCCAACTCGTAGGTTGGCACTCACAACAAAGCCTGGTTCATTGCAGGCATTTTTGTCTTCATGACCATCCCCATATCACTTTGGGGGATACTTCAACATCTAGTACACTACACCCAGCCCGAGCTGCAGAAACCCATAATCAGGTAAGATCAATTGTTTTCATGGCAAACCTAAATACTGTGACGTGTATATATATCTTCAGATATGATGCGATATTTTCCATATCATCCACCTGCTACTGTTGCGAGCCAACTTCATACATAAACACATGAATAAATAAACGGCATTGACTGATATGCATCGTAATAAACAAATGCACCGAATAAAACGTCTGGATGTTTAACATGGTATTGACCTTCAAACACTTTCTCACGGAGTTGCCTTAAACAGCTTCGGCTCGTAGCTTTGCATAGTTTCGGATCTGCTCTTCCTTCATGGCTCTTCTCTCTCTTTATTTTTTAGGATATTATGGATGGTTCCAATTTATAGCTTGGATAGCGTGAGTATTATTTTGTATCCCTTGTCTAAAATGTTCACTCGCCAAAATTATAACTAGGGCGTTTGTGCTGTTTTAGCTTCGTCTCCATGGTGCAGATGGTTGATTGAGGGCTTAACGTCTAGGAAGAGCATGATTTCAATTAGGATTGTTTGCAGTCCTACTTCCTGAATTGCATATATATATATATATATATATATATCAGTGTGACTAAAGTCACTTGCTTCTCATTGTTCGGGAAGGAAATGCTGATTTGTTGGAGATAAACAGTCTTCTTTGTTTGTCCTGATAAACAATTTATACCACGGCGCTGCTGAATTTTCAATTCTGATTGGTCAGAAGGTTTATATTAACGTGCTCATGCTTATACTTTAACTGGTAAACAATATTTTGAAAATGTAATAGTTTAGAGGAATAAAACACACAAGGCGTGCTGTTAGAGGAAAGTAATCAACTGTATTGTAGTAGCCAGGAAACATCACACCATCCCATCACTGATTAGTTTCCTATACCAGCACCTCCCCCAATGGTGTTATCCCTCACGTCATGGTGTTACCCCGACTACATTTCTCTTC
Organism: Ameiurus melas; assembly: GCA_012411365.1. Classification (NCBI taxonomy): domain Eukaryota; kingdom Metazoa; phylum Chordata; class Actinopteri; order Siluriformes; family Ictaluridae; genus Ameiurus; species Ameiurus melas. The sequence continues at coordinate 34,268,813 of CM022755.1, forward strand.
CTGGCTGCAGTGGATTGCACTGAAGTACCCGGGCATCGCTATCTACGTGGACACGTGCAGAGAGTGCTATGAAGCCTACGTCATTTACAACTTTATGATCTTCCTGATGAACTACCTGGAGAAGCAGTATCCCAACCTGGTGCAGATTCTGGAGGTGCAGGAACAGCAGGAACACCTGCCGCCGCTCTGCTGCTGCCCGCCCTGGCCCATGGGAGAGTGAGTGTTTTCGCTACGTTTTTATCGAGTTCCTTCTCAGGTAAAGCCTACATACTTGTCATGGTCCATCGTCCATCGTCCCTTTGATGCGGTGAAGTTGTCCTGTCCCCTTAGCAGAAAAACACCCCCAAAGCATATTGTTTCCACCTCCATGTGTGACAGTGGGGATGGTGTTCTTGGGGTCATAGGCAGCATTCCTCCTCCTCCAAACACGGCGAGTTGAGTTGATGCCAAAGAGCTCCATTTTGGTCTCATCTGACCACCAGAGGACAACTGGGTGAAAGTGTTGTGGTCAGATGAAACCAAAATGGAGCTCTTTGGCATCAACTCAACTTGCCGTGTTTGGAGGAGGAGGAATGCTGCCTATGACCCCAAGAACACCATCCCCACAACTTCACCGCATCAAAGGGACAATGGACGGGGCCATGTACCGTCAAATCTTGGGTGAGAACCTCCTTCCCTCAGCCAGGGCATTGAAAATTAAAAGTAATTACTAAGTCATTACCAAGTACTAAGTCATGTTTTGCAGAGGGGTCAAATACTTATTCCCCTCATTAAAATGCAAATCAATTTAGAACATTTTTGACGTGTTTTTCTGGATTTTTCTTGTTGTTATTTTGTCTCTCACTGTTCAAATAAATCTACCATTAAAATTATAGACTGATCATTTCTTTGTCAGTGGGCAAACGTAGAAAATCAGCAGGGGATCAAATACTTTCTTCCCCCACTGTACGTGAAGTGCAGGAACAGAATTCCGAGAACTTCTTTGGTGATGTTCGTGTGTGAGAGAGCGGGGCTGTTTCGACGTCTTTAGACGCCGAGCTGAACTGCAGCCTGGTTTGAAATAAAGCTTCATTCAGGCCAACACCGTAATGCGGAACACGTTTCTCAGCACAAGGGCTGTAAAGTGGAACCATGTGCCTTCGTGCACATGAAAAATTCGGGACATTTTGAAAGAACAGCTCTTCATTTCTGCGCGCTGCAAAACAACGGACGTCTTGGAGAACAGTAAAAATATCTCGCAAATACTCCGGTTTATCGCGTGTTTCCTATTAGAAGATTACAGTTAACCAAATATAAGATTGTTAGGCGTTTTCACTCATTCTGAAACTGCTTTCTAGAAATAAATGCTTGAAATTATTAGCCAATAAAACAAGACTTGTAAATTTCAAGCTTGTAATTAGTAAACGTGTCTGGAACTAGGTTTTTAGTAATCGCATATTTGGTTTGTTGTAATCTCGTAATAGGAAATATTAGATAAATTTGACTATATCGAAGAAATTTTTCGCTTACTAAGATGAACGCACTTCTTTTGAGACCAATTCAGAGCATATCTTTAGTGGAGATCGTGTGGCATAACAGTACTGGACAGAAATAGACTCTTTTTTTGTTGTTACTCTAAGTTTTTGTTGGAATCTGGGTATACAGGTTTGTGACAGTTTGACATATATTGCACTACAGACTTGGAAAAGGTTTTTCTGTGGTATTACAGTCTCACGGCCACTTCCTGTTTCTTACTCCTTAGTTCCCACAGTATTATGTCCCACAACCCTATATTCCGCATAGAAACAGCACGTCAAACCCTGAGTTCCCCGGGCCGAAATCACCGTTTTTATTTGAACATTTTTAGGCCTTGAAACAACTTATAATAATGTATTTGTGTAATAATATTTTGAAAATGAAGCAGTTCAGTGTTTGTACTAAACTTAGAGCACGATTCTTAACTAGAGAAATGACGAAATCCTTCTACTCGTTTAGAAGTACCATACGAGCATCAGTGTGGTCAATGCCTTTGAATAAATTCAAGTAAATAATAAATAAATAAATGCATTTTAACACCAAAAGTCAAGTTTCTGGTGATAATCAGAGCAGCAGGTCGTGTTTTCACGAGTGCACAGAGATGGTCAGGTTCTGACTCCAAACCCCTGCAGTGTCAGTCGCTCTGGTAATTGGTGAAGATGAAGGCGGATCAGGGTCTGAATCAGGAGAGTTTGCGTCACGATCAGTTTCGGTTTCAACATCGCCTGAACTTTCACTGCGGTCACTATCTAGAATCCTCGCTCTCGCCTGTGTAACTGTGTACGTTTTCTTTTTTTCACTGTTTTAGATGTACCTGTGTTCACTGTAGATGTAACTTTAGCTGGAACACGATTAGCTTTTCGCTTTGGCATTTTTAGATCACTTCTACTGTTACACCAATAATCACGCTTGGATCAGCTTCATCGTAATGACAGTGTAATAACGTCATCACGTCGTGACGTCATCAACCTTCCGGGTCAAAAAATAATAATTAAATAAGTAAGGAATCATAGCAGAGTAACGGCGCTATATCGGCCTTACGGGGATTTGGCATAGGCGACCAAGCCGGAATATCGTCTTTACGGGAATAGATCAAAGACGGGCAAGCCGGTTTTTTGGCCTTACGGGGTTAGAGGGTAAACTTTCAATCAGAATCGAATATTCCACCCAACAGCAAGGTGCCGCTGTCTAATTTCAAACCAGGCCATGCATTTTCAAAGTAGAGGTGCTCATTCTTGGCTGGAAAAATCGCCCGTGATGCATCTGTGCAGCTTGGCACGTGTTTATTATTAAAACCAACTGCACCGAAGCACCGTTCTCGACTCCGATTGGTCAGCTGCAAATCCCACTCGTTTCTGTAGTAACAACTTACACAGGGATTTGTATTGTACTGTATTTATTTATTTATGTATTAAAAGATTGTTATTATTGATATGACGACGCCTTTCTGTGAAGGAGTCTCCAGTGTCAGCGCTTTGTAACATTAATGTGTTAATGTTTTGGTGTTAATTGTGTGTGCAGGGTGATGTTGCTGAGATGTAAGCTGGGTGTTCTGCAGTACACTGTAGTGAGACCCGTCACCACAGTCGTCGCATTGTGAGTGTCGCATTCACCCGCCGGATACTCTTCCTCCAGTAATAGCTCAGTATTCCAAATATAAATGTCCTCGTAGTAGGAACGTATAGCTCCTTAGCCAAGTCATCATTTCGCTTTTCTTCTGGAGATTTTAAGGCTTATGTGGTTAAGAAGTAATAGAATCCTCGTGACGAACTATCAGTATGCTAGTATTCTTGATGGTTTTTTGTTGTTGTGTATCTTCAGGATCTGTCAGCTTTGCGGGGTTTACGACGAAGGCAACTTCAGCTCTAAAAATGCCTGGACCTATTTAGTGATCATGAACAATCTCTCCCAGCTCGTACGTACCGCTTTTTATTCGTCTCGGCAGAAATGGTCGAATTTATCTGTTCACTGCGAAAAAAATATCTTGGCAAGTGAAAACATCCTGACACAAATTTGTCATTTCTGTTTGAAACATATGTAATGTTTGAAACGATCGTATTCCGTTGAAACGAATGCTGGAAAGAAGACGTGTCCGCGTCTACAGTTGAACCGTGTCATTTACAGTTTTTGGACATTATACGGGGGTTGCCTGAAGACCATACGCTCTGGTTTTCATGGAATTTATATATTTTTTAAACATATTTGGACAAGCAAACATTCGATTCTCTTTAATAAAGGTGATGCACTCTATCAAATGACACACAAAATTGACATTTTGTTGTAATTCTCACAATTTAAATGAACAAAAAACAGATCAGTCACATGGAGGAAAAAAAAGGAAGTACACCCCTACATTTGTCACATCTTCAAATCCATAAAATTACAGGTGTAATATCAGGTGTTGAAGATTGGGTGCCAGGGTTTAGAACCTGTTTAGGGCGTACAGGTGGAACATGTTTTATTTCTACCCCTCTCATATTTAGTGTCTGCTGTTCCCTTTGTTATTGAGGTGTGTGGTGTCATCATGCCAAGATCTAAAGAGTTCTGTAAGGCCTTCAGAAAAAAGGTTGTGGATGCCTATGAGTCTGGCGAGGGATTTAAAAAGATCTCCAAATTATTTGAAATAACTAGTCCAGGACTGGCCGTCCCAGCAAATTCAGCCCAAGAGCAGACGGTCTGATGCAAAAAGAAATCTCCAAGAACCACAAAATTTGATCACAGGATCTGCTAGTAAGTCTTGCAGCTGTTGGTGTCGAAGTGCATGCTTCTACAATCAGAAAGAGATTACACACATTGGAGCTACATGTGAGGCGTGCCAGGGAAAAGCCTTTGTAAGACTACAGTTTGCCAACGAGCGCATAGACAAAGACCAGGCCTTTTGGAATAATGTGATCTGGACAGACGAATCAAAGATAGAGGTTTTTTTTTTTTTTTTTTAAGTTTCATTTTTATTGAACATCTCTGATGAACACCTCTACAGAACATTTCTGCTGAGCATCTCTGCCAAACATTTCTACCGACCATTTCTAATGAACATTTCTAATAACCATCTCTGCCAAACATCTCTGCCGAACACCTCCGCCAAACATTTCCGCTAAACATCTCTAATAAACATTTCTGCCAAACATCTCTACTATACATTTCCAATGACCACCTCCGCTACACATCTCCACCAAACATCTCTGCTGAACATCTCTGCCGAACATCCCCGCTCAACATCTCTGCCAAACACCTCCAATGCACCTTTCCGCTAAACATTTCTGTTGAACATTTCCGCTAAGCCTTTCTAAATCACCTTTTCTGTTCTGTCCTCCCCTCCCTTTCCCAAAAATAAAAACAAATTGAGCAACAGCAGTAAACATTCACAGGTCTCCTTCTCTTTTTATACAAAGGAAAACAAAATTGAACCCACAACCCACCCCTCTGGCTCATCATGGCTACCCATTAACTGTCGTTGGTTATAGAGATATTATAAAATTCAACACCAGGCACCAACCTTTAAGTGGGTAGTGTCTGTAACTCCATAAAGTATGCAATAAAGGGATGCCATTTATGAAAAAACTTATCTGTACAACCATTCATCGTATATTTTATTTTCTCGAGTTTCAGAAAAAAACATCACGTCCATTATCCACTGGGAGATAGATGGGTATTTAGCAGACTTCCAGTGTAACAGTAGGGAACGTCTTACTATAAGGGATGTGAAAGCAATAACATCCTTTTGTATCGAGCTCAAAGGAATTGAAGCTTCAGGAATCCCAAATACAGAATCAAAGATAGAGTTGTTTGGCCACAGTAACAGCAGACATGTTTGGCACAGATCAAAGACCAGGCCTTTTCAGGAGAAGCACCTCATACCAACTGTGAAGCACGGTGGTGGAAATGTTATGGTTTGGGGTTGCTTCGCTGCCTCTGGGACTAGACAGCTTGTATTCACTGATTCAACTATGAATTCTGCATCATATCAGAGAGTGTTTGAAGATAATGTGAGGCCGTCTGTCTGAAAATGGAGTTTTCAACAGGATAATGATCCTAAACACACTAGCAAATCCACCCTGGAATGGCTCACACAGAAGAAATTGAAGAAACTTTTACACTTCACATCTGCGGAAGTGGGTGTACGATGACAGAGTAATTTTGCTGCCCTGCATCTTTGTTTTAAGATAAGGGCCTAGCCAAAGCCTGGATTTGAATCCCATTGAAATGTTGTGGGGGGTGTGAAACGGGCAGAGCATGCAAGAAAACCCTCAAACGTCTTGCAACTGAAAGAATACTGCATGGAAGAGTGGTCAGAAATTCCAGCAAGCCTGGTGGATAATAATGCAAAACACCTGCAAGAAGTTATTTCTGCTAAAGGGGGCAATACTAGCTTCTGAGGCCAAGGGTGTACTTACTTTTTCCACAGAAGAATATCACATCTACTGATATTTTATATGAATAAATGATTGAAAAAGCTCATTGTCCTTGTGGATTTAAACAAATAAATAAAAAAATTATACAGCTTTATTAATAGGCACAAAGAGGATTAATAGTCTCAAAGAGGATCAAATGTTTCCTTGTCCAAATATGTCAAATTCCATGGGGTGTACTTTTATATATATATATATATATATATATATATATATATATATATATATGTGTGTATATATGTATGTATATGTATATGTATGTATGTATGTGTGTGTGTGTGTGTCCTTTTCCCAGCTTGCACAAGCTCCATGTTCTTATTTCCTACAGTACAAAACTACAGAAGCAAACTTCAGACACCTAACACTGCACAAGTCAGCATACGTTCACGTTTCGGAGAGTAGCTTTTTCCCAGAATGCCTCAACTCACCCCACCCCTCCAAAGAGCTTTTCAAACGGTTATTAAAGCATAAAACTAGGCTTGAAGCATCCCTGATAGTCGTTTAAAGCTCACAGCCAGCTAGCACAAAGTATTCAAGTCATTTCTGCCACTCGAGTGTGATACAGCGTTCACTTTTCTTCCTCAGTTTGCCATGTACTGCCTGGTGCTGTTCTACAGAACGTTACGAGAGGAACTCGGCCCTATCAAACCTGTGGGCAAGTTCCTGTGTGTCAAACTCGTCGTGTTCGTGTCCTTCTGGTAAGAAAAACGCTGACATCGTCCAACATAAACGTGTTGGCGTGATGTAGCCTTGGATAAGCGTGATGGCATTAGCAAGAGCATCACCTACTGTCGATATATGATACTAGTGTCGAGTATTGATTTGTTATGATGTGAAATTCGGAATACGTTTATGGATTCGTTCGAAGAAGCAACCTGAGTGTGGTTGTATCCTATGCATGAATGCAGCTCAAAATGACATTGTCCCTTTGTGTGTTGAACACACTGATCACTCACACACACACACACACACACAGGCAGGCGGTGCTCATTGCGTTGCTTGTGAAGGTTGGAGTGATTTCAGACTCTCACACCTGGGACTGGGACAGCGTGGAGGCCGTGGCCACTGGACTGCAGGTACGTGATGAATTCCCTTCCACGTATGTGTCTGTCTATTACATCAACTTAAATCAACCTGATCGTGCCGCGATTGTGTTACAGGATTTTATCATTTGTGTGGAGATGTTTTTGGCAGCCATTGCTCATCACTTCAGCTTCACCTACAAGCCGTACATTCAGGAAGCAGAGGAAGGCTCTTGCTTCGACTCCTTTTTGGCCATGTGGGACATGTCAGACATCCGGGCCGACTTCTCCGAGCAAGTGCGCAATGTCGGTGAGTCACCCAGGACTCTTATCTGATTGGTCAGAGTTTTCTATGACAGGAGGTCTGGCTGTAGTACAAATCACAGGGTTATATTAATGCACCCGTTCACCTGTTGCTGATTATTTTCCAGAAACAGTATTATAGTAAAGGTATTTATAGTAAAGGTATTTAATTCCTTACTTCCTGTTTGGAACGTGACTGAAATCCTATATAGCACCGGTCTTTGATTATTTTTCTATAACAGCACTGTCCGTCGTGTTTTATTATGCTGTTATGTTATTATCGTGCTGTTATGCTCGATTTCATTCAAGTGTAAGTGATAGATGTTGCGTAAGCGCTTGAGTAGGTCTCTGTTTTTATTGTTATTTCTTTGTTATTAAAGTAAGTTTTAATGTTATTTGTTCCTGGCAGCAGCTGGGAACTGGACATTAACTGTACATCATAATGATGATGAATGGACTGATGGGTGGATAAGTAGATAGTGGATAGAAGCTGGTGATTAAGTGGATAGATAGATGGCTTTGGTAAGGAGGTAGACGTATAAATGGATGGATAGCTGAAGTGGTGAATGGGTAGACGGACAGATATATGGATGATGAATGGACTGATGGGTGGATGTATTGTGGACAGATAGTGGGTGGACAAAGTGGTGAATGGCAAGATGGCGGGATTAAGTGGCGAAGGGGTAAATGGGTGGAGGGATAAAGTGGCGAAGGGGTAAATGGATGGAGGGATAAAGTGGCGAAGGGGTAAATGGATGGAGGGATAAAGTGGCGAAGGGGTAAATGGATGGATAGCTGAAGTGGTGAATGGGTAGACGGACAGATATATGGATGATGAATGGACTGATGGGTGGATGTATTGTGGACAGATAGTGGGTGGACAAAGTGGTGAATGGCAAGATGGCGGGATTAAGTGGCGAAGGGGTAAATGGGTGGAGGGATAAAGTGGCGAAGGGGTAAATGGATGGAGGGATAAAGTGGCGAAGGGGTAAATGGATGGATGGATAAAGTGGTGAATGGGTAGATGAATAGATAAAAGTGGCGAAGGGGTAAATATGTGGATGAAGTGGCGAAGGGGTAAATGGATGGATGGATAAAGTGGTGAATGGGTAAATGGATGGATGGATAAAGTGGTGAATGGGTAGCTATACAAGTTGATAGATATCAGATAGTGATAGACATTTGGATAGACAGATTCAGATAGATGGAACAGGAAGGATCCAGTAGTACAGTAAAAGCCACAATGAACAGCAACCAAGACAACGAATGAAACAAGAAATAAGTTTATTTCATGGAAACTTCTATATCCTTCTGTGTTTAATCTCATCGTATACCTGGTTGTTCTCCCGCAGGCCGGACGGTTATGGGCCGCCCCAGGAAGAGTTACTTTTCCCGTGATGCAGAGCACGACGAACACAGAGGCCTGCTGTCCTCCGGCTCTCAGGACACCGCCGTCGCCGAGGCTTCCTCCACTCCTCCATCTCCATCAGGCCACTACCAGGGTCTGGGACACACCCGACCCCCTCACTCTCGCTCGGCCCCCGCCGAACTCTGCTCCACACCCTGGGAGGGAGACGTAGACGACCTGGACGACATCACTCCCACCGTGCTGTCCGGGGACCCTAAAAACCAGGCGCACACACACTATGCTAAAATCACTTAACACACGCGAACACTGTTCACGTTATTCCCAAAAACTCATTCACTGGGAACAGCAGGTTAAAAAGGCACACGGGGATTTTAGTCCGGTTTTTATTCTCTTTAAGAAAATCTAATCTCTTTTTTTCCCCCCCTAGTGTCTAAGCACATCTTGTCCAAAAAACGTCCGTTCTTTTAAGAGAGCTAAATTATTTGTTTTTTGGAAATTGTGAAACAATGTATTAACACTATTTATCTGTTCCTTCCTCTGCAGAAATGCATGTATTAGTATTTTAATATTTTACACCGTCACCCTGTGTCCTTGTGGCATTAATCATAAGATCACAGTTAATCTGTTAACTCAAAGTCTTGACATAATCAATGTTTGCTGGTTACACACACACACACACAGTGCCAAAGTGCTCTGTTTGTTTTGTTTCAAGCCTGAGAAAAAGCTGAACAATGTGCAAATGACATTCATGAAGAAATGCACAATATACTCAAAATGCATGAAGCTTTTTCCCCCCACTCAGCCTCTGAGCAAACGTGTCGCATCATTTCCTGTTACAGTCCTTTAAAAAAAAAACTAATTCCTTACATGGATATTATATCTATATTCTTTCCACTTTTATGTTTGATTTACTTTATATATAATTTTTTTCTTCATTTTAATGAATCAATTTACACCTGAAATGTTCATACAGCTATAAACTAAGAAAAGGTTCCTAAATGTTCTTTTTACTCCAAATTTAGCTGATTAGCCAAGACTCGACTTTGCTAATAACCCGATGTAGCGAACTATTAAGCAGAGGTGCCAATATTTACAGTGTAGCTGTAGCATTTACAAATTTTGTCCCTGCACTAAAGCAATATGGGAGACACTTTTGAACAGAAGTTCACTGAAGGGGAAAGGACGTATGGATGTGAAAGTTGCACATTAGCTTCTGCTAGTGATTACTTTCCCGCCACACTGACTTTCAGCCAATAGAAAACAAGAAGGCGGGACTGTGGACATTTCGGTTCAATACAAAATGGAGGAGATGGTTATTTTCAGATGTGGGACACACGCTGTTACACCCTAGGGATTTCTGTGGTAAAAGTCAGGGTTTTTTTTTTTATATATTATTTTTGTCTGCTTGCTCGAATTTTCTTGTTTGTAATGAAGACGCGTCTGAGTGAAGAAAGCATCTGGCCTCCAGCTTAGCACTCGAAGCAAACCAAGTCGAATCACTTAATAGTCGGGTATGAAAGTGAGTGCCAGCCTCAGGTAGGAGGTGTGGCCTACAGCTTAAAGGCGGAGTTAAGGGTCATGTGATTCGGATGTTAGTAAACCTTACACGTTTAAGTAAATACAGCTCTGCTACTCGATGAAACAGTTCTCGTACAAACGTTATTACCGAATCGACGATGGTTTGAGGCGAGATTGATCATATGGAGGCTGTAGAATTCCTTTACTTGTTAGCGATGGTAGCTTTGTAGCACTGGTACAAATGAAATATGCAAATTCTGGACAGGAAACATGTCTTGGTTGATGGATGACTTTCGGGGTAAAAATGGAGGAAATAATCGAGCACATACGCTTTAATACAGAAAGGAGTTGGGATGAAAAGAAGTGGATTTTTGTTTAACAAAACAAAAATAACGAGATTATATAAAATTATATAAATACATATGCGCATTAAAAAGAACTGAGTTTGCTTCTAAACTATATCTGTGTGAGATCTTGGGGGGGCGATGTTGTTAAATCACAATCTGACAGATGTTCTCAGACCTGCCTGACAGATGTTCCATGTCTTCATGTAGACTGTTTTGCCGACGTTGGCAACTCAAACATGAATATGAAACGGAAAGGGGCGGTCCTTCAGAGTATATCGCGTGCTCGTTGCTGACTGGAGTTAACCGCGCGTCTACGAGAACATCATACGAATGCCCTTGGTTAAACAAAACATGAATAAAAGCATCAGTAGATTTAGGCTCGTATAGATTTCCTTTTATTAGAAACAGCTCTCACAGAGACATGTGCTGTAGCCAATCAGCAACAAGCGAGCATTTGATGTTTATTAAGGCCCCTCCCCTTTGCATTTGGAGTTAAGGTTGGCATCAGATTTTTTTTAGGTATCTGATTTTTTTAAGTTTTGCACTTACAGGCCACCATAGGTTAGAAATAAAGCCATCTTTTAACATAAAGATAAGATTCAAATCAGAGCACAATGATAAATACCATCAAATACCACCAAGAAACAAGCTGCGTGTACTTCAAAAGACCTGTCCTCGTCTTAAAGGTGCAGTCTGTAATAATAAAAAAGTGTTATAAAATCTGTAATAGTAAAGTTCTTGCCATGCAATCAATGTCACGTGCTTCTTTTTTTTTGTTTCCTCTTTCTTTAGCTCCGCCCCTTTTCTAATCGAATCAAACCCATGAGGCAGTTTGATTAAAGACGGTGTGTTTGGATAGGGGCAAAGGGACATGCTTCAGTGTTCGCGTTGCAATTCGCCTCACGTGAGGGACGGAGGGCTGCAAAAATCGACGCGCCGCTATTTTATAAGATCGTCACTTCCTTTACCGAGTTCCTACAAAGCCGCCACGTTCCTGCGTGAAGCATTACTCGATCAACTCCACAATCTCTTCCTTAACGCACTGCCTCGTCTTCCTCCTCTCTGACGGCCGAAACGGAGATGCTGCTCTTGTGGAACTGGACGCTCAGCCTGACCCAGTTGCCGGCGTTCACCACCAGGGGGCGCTGCAGGATCACGGCCACCTGCTTCCAGTGTGAATCCGGCCTGAACGTGCTCACACATACATCGGGGTCCAGGTAGATGTGGTACCAGAAGGGGATGGCGGTCACTCTGGGGGGGAGAATTTTCGGCTCATGCAATTGTTCCTGTTCTGCTGCCAAACTGAGTTTTGTTGCCGATTTGTTCGTATGTACATGCACAAGTGCGTAATATTTTCCCCCTTCTCTCTCCTTTCTTTCCTTCCTGAGACATGTCTTAGACGCGTCTTTAATACGCCACACAATTGTAATTTCATATATTGCTGACTATTTAGGGGTAGGGATGGGTTTATTAAAATAAAATTGTCAGGGTACAAATACGACTCGTAACACAGAAGCGGGGTATAGTTTCGTACTTCATCTTGATCCTTTGATTTACGACGTAAAAAGATGTTAGGGAAGACAACATGTTTCAATTCTTAATCGGAAGCTGCTGTCCACGCTAATCGATATACAGGAAATATCCCTAATTATACATTTATAATTATATATCTCTATCTATCTATCTAATATATATATATATATATATATATATATATATATATATATATATATATATATATATATATATATATATACACATATATACACATCTATATCTATATCATGTATATATCTATATCTATATATATATATTTTTTCTCTCTATCTATATACACACACACATCTATACCTATATATATATATATATATATGAATGAGAGAGAGAGGTGTATAGATGTATAATCTATACATCTATATAAAATCTTTTAATTCCGAGCGGAAAACATGCAGCGAGGCCGTCCAAGCAAAGCCGCTACTCCAGCAAACAGGATTTGAAACTACACAGAGGCTGTGGATGTGAACAGAGAGGGGCAGCTTGTGTACTTTTAATCATTCGAGAACGTCTCAACATTTGTAAACGTTGGCACGCGTCGGGGAGAAATCTCATTCCGCTTTGTCTACGATAACAAAACGATAGTAAAACCTTTAAGACGATACTCGTGCGGAACTTTACCCGGACGTCTCTGCTGGTGTAGTTGTTGTTGCAGTCCATGAGGTCCAGGATGAACATCTCGGCTGGATCGCTGAGGTGTGTGCACTCCAGCGTGGACAGGTCCAAAAACACGTGAACAGGCACCTAGGGGGGGGGACAAAGTCAGGACTAAATGTTAAACGAACGCTGACGTCGATCGCGTCCTGTGTACGAAGGGAGGAATCGAAGCGTACTGTGAATTGGTTGATGAAGGGAGCGATGTTGAAGCCAAGCGTGGGTTCCGTTCCCTGCACGGCGCTCTCCTGCAGCAGCGTGTCCGATTCCACCAGCAGGCCGTGGATCGCGATGCGCTCGGGGAAAATGCGACCACCTTCCTCCAGGAGACACCTTTAGGAAAAAAAAAACAAACAAACAAAAAAACACGGACTGAGATGTAAACCAAGTCTGTCAAATAAACCCGGATGCTCCCCCTCCCCCACCGTCAGTTACTGATCCACATAATGACTTTTCTGGGTTTTATCCCACAAAGACTCGAGTCTTCTGGGTTTCTCTGTGACATGACAAGCTGTATTTTCTGTCTTATCAACTTCAATAGAGAAAAGAAAATACGATGCATACAGTCATGTGGGGAAAAAAAATAAAAAAGTAAGTACACCCCATGGAAACCGTTGGCTTTTTTGACATATTTGCTCAAGCAAACATTTGATCTTCTTTGAAACCGTGCCTATTAATGAAGTTGACATATTTGACCAAAACCACAAGGACAATGAGCTTTTTCAATCATTTATTTAACAAAAATATCAATAGATGTGATATTCTTCTGTGGAAAAAGTAAGTACACCCTTGGCCTCAGAAGCTAGTATTGCCCGCTTTATCAACAATAACTTCTTGCAGGTGTTTTGCATTATTATCCACCAGGCTTGCTGGAATTTCTGACCACTCTTCCATGCAGTATTCTTTCAGTTGTTTGAGATGTTTGAGGGTTTTCTTGCATGTTCTGCCCATTTCACATCCCCCACATTAACATTTCAATGGGATTCAAATCCGGGCTTTGATTAGGCTGTTCCATAACCCTCCATTTCTTCTGTTTGAGCCATTCCTTGGTGGAGTTGTTAGTGCGTTTTGCTAATAGCCTGATGTAGCGAACTATTAAGCAGAGGTGCCAATATTTACAGTGTAGCTGTAGCATTTACAAAATTTGTCCCTGCACTAAAGCAATCATTATCCTGTTGAAAGGTCCACTTTCAGTTCAACTCCAACTTTCAGACAGACAGCCTCACATTATCTTCAAACACTCTCTGATATGATGCAGAATTCATATTTGAATCAGTGAATACAAGCTGTCCAGTCCCAGAGGCAGCGAAACAACCCCAAACCATAACATTTCCACCACCGTGCTTCACAGTTGGTATGAGGTGCTTCTCCTGAAAAGGCCTGGTCTTTGATATGTGCCAAACATGTCTGCTGTTACTGTGCCCAAACAACTCTATCTTTGATTCGTCTGTCCAGAGCACATTATTCCAAAAGGCCTGGTCTTTGTCTATGCGCTTGTTGGCAAACTGTAGTCTTACAAAGGCTTTTTCCTGGCACGCCTCATGTAGCTCCAATGTGTGTAATCTCTTTCTGATTGTAGAAGCATGCACTTTGACACCAACAGACTTACTAGCAGATCCTGTGATGAACTTTTGTGGTTCTTGGAGATTTCTTTTTGCATCAGACCGTCTGCTCTTGGGCTGAATTTGCAGGGACGGCCAGTCCTGGATTCATTGGCAGTCATTTGAAATCTGCACCACTTGTAGATGATTTTCCTGACAGTGGAATGATGTATTTCAAATAATTTGGACATTTTTATAAATCCCTCGCCAGACTCCTAGGCATCCACAACCTTTTGTCTGAAGGCCTTACAGAACTCTTTAGATCTTGGCATGATGACACCACACACCTCAATAACAAAGGGAACAGCAGACACTAGATATGAGAGGGGTAGAAATAAAACATGTTCTACCTGCACGCCCTAAACAGGTTCTAAACACTGGCACCCAATCTTCAACACCTGATTGTAATTTTATGGATTTGAAGGTGTGATAAATGTAGCGGCGCACTTACTTTTTCCATGTGACCGATCTGTTTCTTGTTCATTTAAATTGTGAAAATTAAAGTGTGAGGCATCTGTAATAAGGCTTTTACCTGGCTAAGCCGGCCTTCTCCATGAGGTTTTGTCTGAGCAGGCCACAGATCTCCACGCAGTCCAACACAATGGCACTCCATAGCTTTTCCGAGTCGGGCCTCTGTAGCACGGCCGAGTCGTCCTCCACGTGGCTGAGCCAGAACTCCAGCGCGTCCTCGTGAACTCCGTTTTCTCGAGCCAGGAGCTGCAGGAGAGCTTGGTGCTGTTGCTTCTCCACCGAGCTGTATGCTCGCACCGGCCCTAATTGCGCCGCCATCAGGGAAAGCACAGAGAAACCCTCCGAGACGTCCAGCACGTACAGCGGCCCTGAGGAGGAAAAAGTCTCCTCTTTGACCTCTGACCCACGTGACTCCAACAAAGACAGCAGTTTGGCCATTGCTTTCCGGAAGCACTCGTGATAATTGGTGTTGTTGAGAAGTGCGATTTCAGAACACTCCAACGTAAACGATTGAGCCGGAAGGTCGTGGCGTGTCTGGAGGCCGGCCAGAGCGCTGCAGAGCTCCAGTTCAGGATTTGAAGGACCTTCAGCAGAGGCAGCTTCGTCCATGCTGCTCATTACCCCAGCACAGGATACTCTCAGGTAAGCGTCTCTGCAGGAAACTTCCACCAGCAGTTCATCACTGCGCTTCACACTGTATTCTGGAGGCAAGATCAGAACATAAGCGTGTTATATTATTCCACAATCTTATTGTGGAGTCATTTTCTAGAACAGCAGCTCTGACAGCACACGTCTATATTAATGGAGCTGTTCTAATGCGCTTCTATAGTCGTTTCTATAGTAACAGCTCATTCACAGAAACTCGTATGGCCTTTAATCGCATCAACAGATTAGACAATTATAGGAATAGGATGGTAACAGTGAGTCATCATTAATTATTTATGTACAACAGCACCCCAACCCCCCCCCGCGGGACGCTTCTTTCAAAGCAGTCTTACGAGACGGGACTGGGTAGATGGCCTGCTCCCAGCACGTGTGTTCGTCCGGGCCGGTAGAGATGCTGTTCTCCTGGTCCAGGTGAAGCTGAAACCACACGGCCAGAGCGTCCACGTCTCCGTCCTGGATCACCGGCACACGCAGCCGAGCCGCCTCCCTCAGACACAGGCCTTCCAGCTCCTGCAGTACACGCAATCAACACACATTATTATATTGCATGCAAAGCGTTTTCTGAAGAGGTGAAGGAATCGTTCTCAGAGCCTCCGGACCGTTCTCTCTGGGTGTTTTAATAAATTGTGACATTAATTTGTACATACGTGGAGTAAGCACATAAGTATGCAAATATGTACACAAGTAAGTACAGAAGTACGTACTTAGTAAGTCCATACGCAAGTAAAACAGGTACGTGAATAACTACACGAGTAAGTAATTACGTAAGCAAGTATGTGAGTACATATGTAAATAAGTATGCAAGTATGTGAGTAAGTATACGAGTAAGTAATTATTTAAGTACATCAATAAGTACGCAAGTATGTAAATGAGCAATTACTTAAGCAAATATGTAAATGAGTAATTACTTAAGCAAGCACACAAGTATGTGAATGAGTAAGTACTTACTTAAGCAAGTATGTAAATGAGTAAGTACTTAAGCAAGTATGTAAATGAGTAAGTAATTACTTAAGCACGTATGTAAATGAGTAATTACTTAAGCAAGTATGTAAATGAGTAAGTAATTACTTAAGTACATATGTAAATGAGTAAGTAATTACTTAAGTACGTATGTAAATGAGTAACTAATTACTTAAGCAAGTATGTAAATGAGTAACTAATTACTTAAGTACGTATGTAAATGAGTAACTAATTACTTAAGCAAGTATGTAAATGAGTAACTAATTACTTAAGCAAGTATGTAAATGAGTAAGTAATTACTTAAGTACGTATGTAAATGAGTAACTAATTACTTAAGCAAGTACATAAATAAGTATGTAAATAAGTATATGAGTAAGTAATTAAGTAAGCACATAACTAATTACTCATACTTATTTACATACTTGTGTACTTATTTAAGTAAGCATATAAATAAGTACATAAGTATGTACATAAGTAATTACTTAAGCAAGTACATAAATAAGTAAGTGAGTATGTAAATAAGTATGCAAGTATGAGTAAGCATACGAGTAATTTCTTAAGCAAGTGCATGAGTAAGTAATTAAGTAAGTACCGAAGTGTGTGAGTATGTTTGAGTAATTAATTAAGCAAGTACATGAGTAAGTATGTAAATAAATATACGAGTAATTTATAAAGTAATTTACATGAGTAAAGAATTACTTAAGTACATAAATAAGTATGCGAGTAAGTAAAAAAAAAAAATAAAAAAAATGTATGCGAGTTAGTTTGAGTAGGAAAGTAAGCACGTGTACGTGAGCAAGTATGCAAATAAGCGAGTACGTATGTAGGACAGAAAGTAGAACGAACGCAAATAAACCTACAGATAAAGATAGATTTAATAACGGATACATAATATAAATAAACGGTTCATTATTTAGCTTTTTTTTTTTTTTAATTTTCCTTCTCTTCCTGTTCTTTTCTCTTCAACTATGAGGCGTGTCTTTAATAGTGCAGGAAAATGTAACTATTTTGCTAACGAAATATAAGAGGGAGTGGTGAGAGAGAGAGAGAGGGGGGGATTGGCCAGTCACCATAATGTAGGATAAAGTTCACTTGGACACGCCAATGATACCAGAGACTAATACTGAACTTCATCCAGCCCGAAATGAACTCGAGTTGACGGACATTTACACTCGGCGATTCCTTCCTGCAGTGTATCTGGGTACCTGTGGGTTGTTGAAGTCGATATTCATCACCCTACAGGGCTCTGTGAGGGCAGCGAAGCCTCCGGGCAGACGGCTCAGTCTCTCAGTGGTGTACGGCTCCGACGACTCGTCTGCGTCTCCCGAACACCTCACAGGACTGCGGATGTGTCCTGCTGCAGCCAGATCCAGTCCCCCTACTGCACTCACACACAGCCTGCGCGCACACACACACACACACACACACACACACACACACACACACACACTTAAAAAATAAAATCAGTGCTATTTGCCTCATCTCCATAACTCCAAACTTAATATTTATTTTAGAGCTTATTACTAGTGAGATCTGATATGTATATATACACACACGGCCCTTGACCTCTCACCTGTGGTGTCTGCGGATCTCCTGGCACTCCACAGCCATCGCGAACACGGTGGCGCCGGCGGGTATGACTCGACCCGTTTGGGAAGGACTGGACAGCGGAACATCTTCAGCGTTCTTTCAGGAAGTTACACATTGCAACAGTGGCAATTATTTCCTACCCCCTTTTAAGATCCACCTCTCTAGTACAGACATACTTGTAATATTATATTATGATCTTATAATCCCTGGAGCATCAAGCCAAAAGGATCCTGAAGAAGGACCGCATACATAATTATCCTTCTAAAGGATGGAACCAAGACAAAGAAGCGAATCGGTCTGGATACGAATGGATTGATTCGTAAATTGCTCGAACGTTTACGCAAGAAATTTTCAAGAAAAAAAAAAAGAAAGAAAAGCAAGTCATTTGGAAGCATTGGGCATAGCCAGGACGACAAACCCAAACGTCTTCATGTATAGCAAAAACAAACGAATTGCCTTGCCGTTCCAATACTTTCGAAGGGAACTGTATCATGTATTGTGTTCATTCTGAATGCGTGTAGTCATAAACCATTATACGCGTACTCTATAATGAATGTATAGAAATGTATTCCCGTCTCATTATATACGCGGTTCTGGTAGAAAGCGTTACTAAACGTGTATCTTTTAAACTGGACCAAACCTGGCAACTTGTAGGTGGTGGTAAGAGCAGATGCTTCCAGGCGTGAATCAAACTCTCGACGATTCCCTCTCCGAGCAATCCAGCGTCCACCGTCTCCGTGACAACCAAGGACACCCTGACGAAAACAAAAAAACGCCGCCAAATGACACAACAGCTGAAACCTGGAAATTTTTATTCATTTATTTATTTATTTTTTACACGTTTCCACACGTTTCTCCTGCAGTAAATCGAACATGTCTGACTTGTGTATAGATCACCTGTTGGGAAGGTCTCTCGGGATTTCCATCTCCAGCGATTTCTTGTGTAGGATCTTGATGCCGTCTGCCATTCCGTTGGCCGAGGCCACCTCGCACGCCAGCTCGTACATGGTCTTGGACAGCTCGCAGGCGTACACCTCACTCGCACCCGCTTTCTTCGCGCACATCCTGACAAAACACAAAGTAAACGTGGTGTGGCCTTTTTCTTGTCCCCCACCCCGCCCTCCCCCCATGACGCCGTATGTGACTGAACAGTTGGCGATGCGGTGATTACTAGTTACTATGGAAACGAGTCATATTGCACGATCTGCCACAAGTACTGTAGAGATGTAACCATCAGGACAGCTGTTCGATGGTAAACGTGGTCGTCATAATCTCTCGTAAAACTTATAAATGCTTATTAATGTATACATAATGTATGATATGCCAGGACATGTTTATGATGAGGTTAGGGCAGTCTCATGGTGATGATGATGATGATAGACTCAGGAAGTTCAAGTGTTTCCTATATCTGGAGGTCTAACAGCAGGAAGTCGAGGTAAAGTACTGCGACGTCTTACCTATGACGTAATGACAGAGTCGAGATCTTACCCGAGGATGCCCGTGCCTGTTCCGATATCCAGGACGGTTCGACAGCCGTCCCGCACCGCCCTCTGAATAGCGAGCTGGTACTTCCGATTTCGCCCGTGATCGTTGAGCATTAGGAAATGCCAGCGCTCCACCAGCCAGTTCGCCACCCTGTAGAAGTTCTCCTTGGCTTCGGGGAAATCCGGCTTCAGTTTCAGGGCTTTGTAGAAATGCGCCGCGGCCTCGTCCCTGAAACCCATCCTGAGACACACGAACCAGAACGTCTCGTTCGGTCACTGCAGAAAAGGAGCTAGTCCTAAACTACAGACGTGATCTATCCTCTCTCCGCATTAGAGGTCGACCGATCGGCACTGATGACAGATTGCTGGAACTCTGGAATCGGTCATAAGGGTGCGCTGTCATTATACAGTACGAGAGCGGCCTCTAGAGGCGAAATAAAAACTATCGCTGACTACTTTTTAATTGTTGTGTTATTTGAAGTGTTTTTAATTCATTTCGGATGCCTCCGTTTTTATTTGTTATTTGGAGTGTTACTTTTTAAGTTCAGTTTGGATGTATATCTTTTATTTACATTAATATTTGTTAACAGTTAATATATATTAATATTTATTTCATTTAAAAAAAAGTACAGTACATTTTCACAGTGCAGTCAGTACTGATGATTTTTGTAATAAAAGTTCAGCAGTATTTCACTTGGAGTGTTGTGTTTTCATTCAGTATCAATTTGAAAAACTATCAGTTGAAGAATCTCAGAAAGAAAGAAAGAAAGAAAGACAGAATCTCAGAAAGACAAAATTCCAGAAAGAAAGACAAAATCCCAGAAAGAAAGAAAGAAAGAAAGACAGAATCTCAGAAAGAAAGACAAAATCCCAGAAAGAAAGACAAAATCCCAGAAAGAAAGAAAGAAAGAAAGAAAGACAGAATCTCAGAAAGAAAGACAAAATCCCAGAAAGACAAAATCCCAGAAAGAAAGACAAAATCCCAGAAAGAAAGAAAGAAAGAAAGAAAGAAAGAAAGAAAGACAAAATCCCAGAAAGAAAGACAAAATCCCAGAAAGAAAGACAAAATCCCAGAAAGAAAGAAAGAAAGAAAGAAAGAAAGAAAGAAAGAAAGACAAAATCCCAGAAAGAAAGAAAGAAAGACAGAATCTCAGAAAGAAATAAAGAAAGAAAGACAGAATCCCAGAAAGAAAGAAAGAAAGAAAGACAGAATCCCAGAAAGAAAGAAAGACAGAATCCCAAGAAAGAAAGAAAGAAAGAAAGAAAGACAGAATCCCAGAAAGAAAGAAAGACAGAATCTCAGAAAGAAAGAAAGAAAGAAAGAAAGAAAGAATCTCAGATAGAAAGAAAGAAAGAAAGAAAGAAAGACAGAATCTCAGATAGAAAGAAAGACAGAATCTCAGATAGAAAGAAAGAAAGAAAAAATCCCAGAAAGAAAGAACGAAAAAAAGAAAAAATCCCAGAAAGAAAGAACGAAAGAAAGAAAAAATCCCAGAAAGAAAGAACGAAAAAAGAAAAAATCCCAGAAAGAAAGAAAGAAAGAAATAATCCCAGAAAGAAAGAAAGAAAGAAAAAATCCCAGAAAGAAAGAAAGAAAGAAAAAATCCCAGAAAGAAAGAAAGAAAAATCCCAGAAAGAAAGAAAGAAAGAAAAAATCCCAGAAAGAAAGAAAGAAAAAATCCCAGAAAGAAAGAAAGAAAGAAAGAAAGAAAGAAAGAAAGAAAGAAAGAAAATCCCAGAAAGAAAGAAAGAAAAAATCCCAGAAAGAAAGAAAGAAAGAAAGAAAGAAAGAAAGAAAGAAAGAAAAATCCCAGAAAGAAAGAAAGAAAAAATCCCAGAAAGAAAGAAAGAAAGAAAGAAAGAAAGAAAGAAAGAAAGAAAGAAAGAATCCCAGAAAGAACAAAAGACAGAATCTCAGATAGAAAGAAAGAATCTCAGGAAAAAAAGAAAGAAAGAATCCCAGAAAGAAAGAAAGAAAGAAAAAATCCCAGAAAGAAAGAAAGAAAGAAAGAAAGAAACCCAGAAAGAAAGAAAGACAGAATCTCAGAAAGAACAAAAGACAGAATCTCAGATAGAAAGAAAGAATCTCAGAAAGAACGAAAGAAAAAATCCCAGAAAGAAAGAAAGAAAAAATCCCAGAAAGAAAGAAAGAAAAAATCTCAGAAAGAAAGAAAGAAAAAAATCCCAGAAAGAACGAAAGACAGAATCTCAGAAAGAAAGAAAGACAGAATCTCAGAAAGAAAGAAAGACAGAATCTCAGAAAGAAAGAAAGACAGAATCTCAGAAAGAAAGAAAGACAGAATCTCAGAATTGAAGAAAGACAGAATCTCAGAATTGAAGAAAGACAGAATCTCAGAATTGAAGAAAGACAGAATCTCAGAATGAAAGAAAGACAGAATCTCAGAAAGAAAGAAAGACAGAATCCCAGAAAGAACGAAAGACAGAATCTCAGAAAGAAAGAAAGACAGAATCTCAGAATGAAAGAAAGACAGAATCTCAGAATGAAAGAAAGACAGAATCTCAGAATGAAAGAAAGACAGAATCTCAGAAAGAAAGAAAGACAGAATCTCAGAATGAAAGAAAGACAGAATCTCAGAAAGAAAGAAAGACAGAATCTCAGAATTGAAGAAAGACAGAATCTCAGAATTGAAGAAAGACAGAATCTCAGAATGAAAGAAAGACAGAATCCCAGAAAGAACGAAAGACAGAATCTCAGAAAGAACGAAAGACAGAATCTCAGAAAGAAAGAAAGACAGAATCCCAGAAAGAAAGAAAGACAGAATCTCAGAAAGAAAGAAAGACAGAATCTCAGAATGAAAGAAAGACAGAATCTCAGAATGAAAGAAAGACAGAATCTCAGAAAGAAAGAAAGACAGAATCTCAGAATGAAAGAAAGACAGAATCTCAGAAAGAAAGAAAGACAGAATCTCAGAATGAAAGAAAGACAGAATCTCAGAAAGAAAGAAAGACAGAATCTCAGAATTGAAGAAAGACAGAATCTCAGAATTGAAGAAAGACAGAATCTCAAAGAATCTATGCTGGTTATCGGCAGGTAGGTAACCATCCGACTTAGTTATCACTATCTGTAAAATCCACTATCGCTATCCTCTACTCCTCGTTAAGAAAAAAGGGAAAAAATGAAACTGTACCTGAAAAGATGCTCGCCCATGCTGTTGACGATCACCTCGTCTTTAGGGAACAGCTCCAGCGCTTGCTCGTAGCAGTCGAAGAGCTCCTGGATGCGCCCGACTGTGTCCAGCTCGTCAGCCCACTTCAAAAGCGTGAACCTGAAGGAGTCCTGTTGGTTCAGAAAGGGAGCGGAGACAAACATAAACAAACGCTTGGAGTAACACATGTACCAAAGCTGTACTGGAGTTCTTTTGCCTTAAAGCAACGATTCTCAAAATGGTGTCTGATTGAATTTTTATTTTTTGGGAAATCACAACTATAAAAATTAAACTATTTATATTGACGAGTTGCTGATCATAAATAACCTGTTATTAGTGCGCTTTAATTACACGAGTTTAATCCATACCTCAGTAACTCAAACACATACATCGTCCTACACAGTACATAATCTGTCCTGGTAACTGAAAGCTCAGGAATGCAGCACTCTATAGTGTGTGTGTGTGTGTGTGTGTGTAAATGGTCTCTTGGCCTTAGCGGTTCTACAAATCACTTCACGCTGTTTCTCATTCAAACACTCTCTCACACGCACACACTCTCACACACACACTCATGCATAGCTGTAGTTTGCCATCGGCACCAACTTGGGGTTCAGTGTCTTGTTCACGGACACTTCGGCATGTGGGCCGGGGATTAAACCGCTAACGCTATGATTAGTGGACAACCCGCTCTACCACCTGATCCACACCCGGATAAAGCCACACCCCATAGACCCCACACCCGGATAAACCCACACCCCACAGACCCCACACCCGGATAAAACCACACCCCACAGACCCCACACCCGGATAAAGCCACACCCCACGGACCCCACACCCGGATAAAACCACACCCCACACCGGGATAAAGCACACCACACAGACCCCACACCGGGATAAAGCACACCACACAGACCCCACACCCGGATAAAACCACACCCCATACTCGGATAAAACCACACCCCATACTCGGATAAAGCACACCACACACTCGGATAAAGCACACCACACACTCGGATAAAGCACACCACACAGACCCCACACCCGGATAAAGCACACCCCACAGACCCCACACCCGGATAAAACCACACCCCATACTCGGATAAAGCACACCACACACTCGGATAAAGCACACCACACAGACCCCACACCCGGATAAAGCACACCCCACAGACCCCACACCCGGATAAAGCCCACCACACAGACCCCACACCCGGATAAAGCCCACCACACAGACCCCACACCCGGATAAAGCCACACCGGGATAAAGCCACACCCCACAGACCCCACACCTGGATAAAGCCCACCACACAGACCCCACACCCGGATAAAGCCCACCACACAGACCCCACACCCGGATAAAGCCCACCACACAGACCCCACACCCGGATAAAGCCCACCACACAGACCCCACACCCGGATAAAGCCCACCACACAGACCCCACACCGGATAAAGCCACACCGGGATAAAGCCACACCCCACAGACCTCACACCTGGATAAAGCCCACCACACAGACCCCACACCGGGATAAAGCCACACCCCACAGACCCCACACCCGGATAAAGCCACACCGGGATAAGGACCACACCCCACAGACGACACACCCGGATTAAGCCACACCCCACCCCGGATAAAGCCACACCCCACAGACCCCACACCCAGATAAAGCCACACCCCACAGACCCCACACCAGGATTAAGCGCTCAGTGATGCTGTGTATAAAAATGCTGACTCTGGGAAACCATCTTGAGATGTGAGCCCTTATGATATGGTTTTCTAAACCCTTCACATAAATCAGACACTGTTTCCATCCAACCAGCTGGTAAAGACGGTCCAGCAGTTTGAGCTCGACTTGGTGTCTGCTCAGATCATGTCGGGATGGTGGTTGTGTTTGGGGTTTTTTTCCTCAGCAGAAGTGAAACAATCTTCCCCGTCTATCCGCTCACCCTTGCCAGGTCTTTGAGAGCCGGGGCGAGGTTCAGGGCCAGAAGGAAGTGGACGAACGCGGTGCCGTAATCTTGCTGGAGGAGGCACTGCTGTGCGCTTTGGAGAGCGCTGGAGACGAGCTCGTTTCTAGCCGGGTCTTCTCTCGGAGCTCTGCTGCGGCGCCTGCTCCTCTTCGCCTTCACTGCCGCACTGCTGTTGTTCGGCATCTCGAAGTAACAGAGACGGGTCACGATTCACGAATTAAACCGGAAAACGACTCAACTCACATCACAAAGTCACGGAAGATGCGCGTTCATAAAAACAACGAAGAAGAAGAAGAAACGCTCCCTCTGGTCATTATTAATGAATGAACCTGCATGTTAATAACAGCAGCAGTAAAGGTTCCCCCCGAAACCTGCCAAAAACGTCCCCTAAAATACAAAAAAACCCACACACATCCTATCTAAACTAGAGATCATCGTTCACGGCATTTTTAAATTTTGTTTTTTTTAAATCATAATCAAATAAACGAACATTTAAATCCCCACTACATTACATCTGAACATTCCCCCATGCATCTGTTATATAGGACCGAGTGTCCGTCGGGTAAACATTCACGGCGGGAAACAAACTCCTCTGCATCATCGGTTCTGCTCGAGATGCCGCCATCTTGAAAAGGTCAACGTTCCCCGAGCAGCGGATTGGACACGAGTTGTATTTACAGAGCGTCAAATAAGATTTTCAGCAATCGTATTTTTAACAAAAATGTATGTAAGAACTGTATTTATTAATTAACTAATAATAATAACAATTATGGAAAGATGCACGTTTATCAGTTTCGTTCCTTTCCAAAATGGCGGACGTAGGAACTCGTTGCCATGCCGTCTTTCTTAAGCCCCTCCCTCTCGCTCGCTCGCTCCGCTTCCGCAGGCGGTTGACGTGACGTCATCCCGACTTTGAACTCTCCTCCCCATTAAAAAAAAAAAAAAAAAAAAAACACGCGCGTGCAGTTGGAGGGCGGGGCTTGGACCGCTCGGTCTGTCATTGCAACTATTTGTGCGACGTGGACCTTCAACTCGATACATTAACTTTACTGTTTTTAAATCCCTCGAGAAAGCGTTTCACTTTGTTCTTTTCCTTTTTAAAACAATCTATTTTGTCGTGTATAAAGCGAATAATTCATCTACACTGTCCAACACGGCGGTTATTATTATTCTTTTTTTTAAAAACAGAGAGAAAGGCGTTCTAATTGAAGGAAAATTCTCGACTCGAGTTCATCCAGAAATAGCCCCCTGGACATTCGGGAAAAACTGGACTGGACTCCAGATAAAGCGAATGTAGCGTTAAACCTCCGCCTGTTGGGGGTTAGATTTGTAGCCAGGCAGCTTGTTGCAGACCCATACAAAGTAACTAACACCAGATAACATTTACTAACGCGGGGGAAAGAGACGGGGAGGAACATGGGGTTGTACCCGCTGGAGTTCAGTGAGTGTTACCTGGACAGCCCGGGGTTCAGGGACAAAATCAAAGCCCATGAAGCAGAGCTGGACAAAACCAACCGCTTTATTAAAGAGCTCTATAAAGACGGGAAAAATCTCATCAACGCCACGAAACGTAAGTTTGAACTCTATTTCTTTATGACTAGATTTAATCAAAGCCATGAAACAAACAGTAGAGCTGCTTTCTCATGACCCGCATGTCTTCACTGTCCAGGATTTCATTCAGAAACTGGATCTGTAAAAGACTTCTTTTGTGGATGGGAAGGGTTTACCTGTGTGGAGGATCTCACCTGGATTGGGTTGCCATGTTTCCGATTAATGTACCTGTCAAAGAACTGCAGAAGTCCTGAAAGGCCTTGAGTTGTTGTTGTTGTTGTTGTGGTTATGATTGTTATTATTTACGTTTCTTCCGATCTTGTTTTCCAGAAAGCGCGATTTAGGCGTCCACGCAATATGGTTTATTCGAGGTAATAAGAGAATTCTTATCAGCTGGCCCGGTGGTGGCTTTGCCACTTCACACCTTCTAAGGTCCCGGGTACGATCCTGCGGTCCGGGGGACTTCGTGGACTCTTCGGTTTTACCTAAGAGCAAATTTCCACTCGGGGACCAGTCTAGCTACGTGACGTAGACTTCCTGCGAGAAGGTCGCGGACGCTCGATCGATCGAGATGTTTTATCGCGATCTTTAAAAAGCTTTCGGTCCGAAGGCGTGTGATGAAACGTGTGAAATCGGTGTCGTGGACAGAAGTGTAACCGTGCCGACGTATCCGTTTCTTTCATTAGAAAACAAACTTTTTATTTACGAAAAAAAAAAAATATATATATATATTTTTTTTTAAACGGAGAGAAATATTTAATAAAAAGCGTCTCGGGGAAATTCCTCAAGAAGTCGGGTGAGAAAACGGCAAGAGTACATTTCACGAAATTCTAGGCAAAAAGGACGTCAACTTCGAAGATGCTAAAATATTTAATTATATTGATTTATTTATTTTTTTTTATCACGACATAATTCCCTTAGGTCCATTTGTGTTGCTCCAGAGTTTTGATGACTTTTATTATTCTAAAACGTGGAGAAAATAAATAACAGTAAGTAAAGAATGAGAGTGTCTAAACTTTTGACCGGTAGTGTAGTTGTGTAAGTAAGTGCTAGGTCATTTCCAGATTCGCAGCTATACAGTCCGTACAGGATTTCGTAGATCTTTTGTGCTTTTTTTAAAAAAATGTATTATTATTATTTGTGGAAAACTACTTGAATCGGCGAAATTGCAATCGCGGGGTCTTTCGCAGTGATGTTTGTCGGTAAGAGACCTTTTAGCGTCACGAATCGAAGAGGGCTTTGGATGAGTGCGCTTTGTGATGATGTCATGTTGTAAAAATTTCAAGCTCTTCCGAATCCTGACGAGACCGGCAATTCAATTCAGTTCAATATTATTTGTATAGTACTTTTCACAATGGACGTTGTCTCAATGCAGCTTTACAGAAACATATAAACACAGGATACGGATTTTAGGTGTGTGAATTTATCCATAACGAGCACATGGTCCATGTCCTTAATCCCTCTTTTCCATCTTCCAATCTCTTCTAGGAATCTCTTATTCTCAAACTGCTCATGATGTATAATCTCGCTATCCAGTGTCACCCAGAACATAATGGATTTCCTTTTGAGCCTCATGATGTCTCAGGGAGTGTTCCCTTGCCACTATCGCCTCTGGCTTGCTTATTAGGGATCTTATTCATTCGTATACAAGCACGATAAACGTTAAGCCTAAGTTAATTTTCTCAACACGGTGTACCGTTTATATTCCTTATTGACTGCCAATAGATCATATGTGCGATGTAAGGCTTTTACGCATGGTCCACTAAGAATAAGTCCTTAAAGGCCTTCCTGTTGCACTAGGTAGAGTACAACCGTATCCTATGACTGTAGACTATGACTTTAGGGAGTATTTGGGATTTTCCAAACGTAAACATCAAAGGCGAATACACGCAATTTCGTGGCCTGAAATTTCACTCCTAATCATTTCTAACAAGAACTGGCCAAAAACAAAAAAAAAAAACAAAGTGCAAGGGATTATGGGATATCGAGCAGCATGCACTTCATTCACTTTGTTCAGTCACCGATCGGGCGAAAGGCAGAGATGAAATATATTACAGATAAATGCCACAGTCTCCTTTCGTCCCCGATTATGTCGCAGCTGTCTTTAAGCATTTTGTCTCTGTTTTCGTAGATCACAGTGAGTGCCGTGGGGTTTTTTTATTTTTTTTTGCGCAGGAAATCATGTTGTTGGATACTATGGGATATTTTAACGTCGCATAAATATTAAACTCGGAACGCCTTTTTAGAACCAAGTTTACGAAAGTGCGTGAACGAGAAGGTGATTTTTATTTGAAATCCACAAAGTTCGGTCAAGTCCTGCGTTGTAGACAGACCCGCCCCTCACAAAGCCAAGGGGGCGGAGGAAGACATTCAGGAGACGTTTAAGAAAAGACGGGTCCATTTTCAGACTTTGTTGGACAAATTCCAATTGCGATACTATCCCAGTGCACTAAACCATAAACAAACCGATATATTCCCCAGTAAGCTCCAGGGATTATATCTGGAATAGCATGAATTATTTTCTCAGTCCCAAATGCCTTCTTATTGCACTAGGTAGTGTACAAGTCATTCCTAATGTACTGAAGTGCACTACTACGGGGAATCTTTCAGGTATCACGGGCCCAATTTTTAACCATTAGAACTGCAGTTTAGACTGAAACGGACCCTTTCCCTACACAGCCCACTCTTATTGAGTTTGGGGCTCAGCCACAAGCGTACAGTGCCCGCCAATAATATTGGCACCCTTCAAAAATTCACGAAAATACTCTGCTCTCATGGATATCAAACAATTTCGAACAGAACACAGGTTTATAAAAAAAAAAAAAATCAATATAGGTGTGCAACAATTATTGGCACCCTTTTTAGTCAATATTTTATACTACGTCCCTTTGCCAAGATAACAGCTCTGAGTCTGCTTCTATAACGCCTGATGAGGTTGGAGAATACATGGTGAGGGATCTGAGACCGTTCCTCCATACAGAATCTCTCCAGATCCTTCACATGTCGAGGTCCACGCTGGTGGACTCTCCTCTTCAGTTCACCCCACAGGTTTTCTACTGGGTTCAGGTCAGGGGACTGGGATGATCATGGTAGGACCTTCAGATAATATGAATATTGTGATATATTGAGTCACTTTCCTGAAAGATTGGTAAGGTATGGCAGTATATTTCTTTATTTCATTAAAATATCAATGACAAATTCTGATTGTATGCAGATTAGATGTTAAAAGATTGTTTTTTTATTTTTCAGTGTTAAATAATTCATATTTGTACAGATTAAGTAAAAATACACGTTAAAGTTAAGTAAAAAAAAAAAAGGAACGCTACAGATTTGCTGGCAGTTTGTTAGTCAGTTCCTGCGATCATAGAAACAAACACAAATTCAAGCAAACTCCGCAATATTCTGAGGAGCTTGAAATTTTTCCAAATTACCCCGGATTTTCTGCAGATTTGGGCCAAGACGCGTCATGCGACGTCATCGTAACGCACGTTCAGCCTAAGCCTTTTCCGATTCACGCCTGCGTGAAACGCGAGTACAGTCAAAAGGTCTCATTTACCAACAAACATCACTGCAAAAGACCGTGGGAAACAATTTCGTCCGATTTCGATTTCGCCGAATCAAGTAGTTTTCCTCAAAAAAGAACGCAAAAAACACAGCAAGTTGCAAATTTTGCAGCAAAATCGAGCATTTTTGGATGCAACAATAGTTAAAAAAATAAAATAAATAAATAAACATCCAAAATCCTGTCTGTATTGTAATTAAACACAATTCGGACCATTTTCAAGCAGTATGACTTGAACTGAAGTTCCCCTTGATGTAGAGTATACAGTAAGTGCGCTACACGTGATGACTACACTCCAACCTTTAGCTGTGCTCCATTCTTTTGCTCCACGTAGTGGCACCAGTCCAGGTTTGGTCATGTCAACACACGCACATGGTAAGTTATTAGTCCACACAAGGCGTTGACTCGAAGGTGTCGTGTAACAAATGTTCATAGTTTAAAGTGTAAGCTCTGAAACAGTTGAAGGTCCTGACCTTCCCCTTTACAACCACTTCTGGTGTAATTCAGGAATACAAAATGTATCCCCCCCCCCCCCGGAAAACAGCCGCTTGCATAAAAATATACATCTACAAGATTTCCATGGCTTTGGGATTTCAGGCCTTTTTTGGGTCGTGTTGGAGCATTGTGGAGTGTTTGGAGGAATGTGTGTGTGTGTGTGTGTGAAGCTGAAAATGTGTTTTTCGTGGTTTAGACCTGCTGAAGGTTTCTCTGCCGTATTTAAGTCGAATGCATAGGGATTTTCTGTGAAATCAAATACACATTTTAATGAAGAAGGGTAGACAGTCTGGCCTCGGTGAAAGGATATGTTTAAAGTACGGTTTGGTTTCATCACCAAAGAGTTCTTCAAGGAATAATTCATTGGATAAAGGTTCTTAGCTTACAAAAAAAGCATCTGTTTAGGACCCTTTCACTCGGTTGTAAGGTTGTACAAAGAATCTTTAAGGGTGTTCTCAGAAGGAACAATCAAAGAACTTTTGAGGGTTTGTCCAGGGGGCGGAGTCAGACCGGATGCAGCTGCTTCTACCTGGGCTGAGTCGAACCAAAAGTTCGAGAACTCTGTGGTTGGGAAAGTGTGTTGTTCTGTGCTGTGCAGCATCGTAAGGGTTATGGGTTAGAGGAGAAGTTGGATCAGGTCCTCCTCCTACTGGACCTTTGGTTCTGCAGCGAGGACTGTCTCCAGTTTTCTAAGATTGCAATTGTTATATCATGAGATATGAGGCCTGTGCATCAGTACAGTGCCTTACAGAAATATTGGCACCTTTGTTGTTTAATACTTTTATTGAAGACCACTGGTTCTATCGCTGGCATTATGAACTTGACACTGATTAGGAACATGGATATCTGTAGATCTTAACAGGGCTTTGATATGATCTCGGTATCACACGGGAAAATGGAATTGGCATTTAGTTCAGCACATTTCAGTCGTTAGGAAACTCCTAACAGGTCGTCCCTGACTCTGTTTCCCTGGACTTCAGGCTAAATATGGGTCCAACGCCCTTTATTCAATCCGTCAACACGGTGAAGGTCAGAGAATACATCAAAATGACCTTCAAGCTCCACATGAAAAGCGTTCGCTCTAACACGGGGGAGATTGCACCAGGAGTCCAAGAGAACAAAATTAGCCAGTAGATCTGTCTTTTCTTCTCGAGATCCTGGGAATTCTGTCAGCATGCGTGACATCATGGACTCAACAAGGAGATTGCAGGAGCTCCTCAAATACCCAAATATGAATTAAAGTCCTGCTGAGAACCTGTGGAGGGTTCTCAAGTGGAGACAAATAATTCTGAAGGACCTTGACCGGTTTTAATGTGTATATATTATAATTATTTTTTTACTTGCAAGATGCAATTTATATTCTCAAAATTTTTAGCAATATGTAGGCGTGATCTTTCATGGTGTTGGCCTGTAAGGATCAACAACAAATACACTCTTTTTCTGTTTTTGTTTCCGTGATCTTATCATCGTCTCGTTCGCTCCGAGAGTGTCCTAACTGAAAAACCGATGACCGTCGATGACTTGTCACGCTTCCTGATTCTTACAGTGATGTGGCGTGTGTGCGTTTAACCACGGAGCTTCCTGAGTTACAGTATACAGTGAAGAAGTGAGAAACGGGCTAATAAAACGAGCTTGCTTGATTTTGATGCTCTTGGTAAATACATGGCTCCAGGATGTTAAGACGGTGTGGCAGGAAAGGAAGGATAATGTTTTATTGGCGTCCCCGAGACGCTGTGTTTTATCCAGCGCGTGACCCTTCGGCACCGGTGACATGTTTGGTTTCGCTGTATTTATAGTGGACCGCGATGTCGTCTGGACATCATTAACATTGGCATGGGGCATTATTAAACAAACCGCTCGGGCAATTACTCGCTATCGATTCAATCACGTCCGACTTTCCAGTCGCGCCGGAAACTTTGGAGCTGACTCGGGCTGCTGTGTCATTTAGGTACGATGTTTCCTGATCCCTTCATCCTGCTGTACTTCTGTGTTCCTTGTTCCTCAACTCACCTCAGCATTGGCTTACGATGTACCTTAAATGTTGGTGCTCAATAGAGTATTTCGTCACGTCTAGTTGATTACTGGATTGTTCGTTGGGTTGGTTGTTCTCCATGCTTCGAAGCTATGTAAATGTATCGAGTAGGTGTGAATCATACGACGATACAGACATTTTATAAATACACTAGTGTTTATATATATATATATATATATCCTCATGCCGCTGAAAGAGGTCAGACCCGTCGAGGCATGGACTCCACAAGACCTCTGAAGGTGTGCTGTGGTATCTGGCACCAAGACATTAGCAGGAGATCCTTTAAGTCCTGTAAGTCACGAGGTCAGGGCTCCATGGATCAGACTTGTTTGTCCGGCACGTCCCACAGATGCTCGGTCGGATCGAGATCTGGGCAATTTGGAGGCACAGTGGTTCCTGAAACCATCCCTGCACAATGTTTGCAGTGTGGCATGACGCATTATCCTGCTGATAGAAACCACTGCCGTTAGGGAATACCGTTGCCATGAGAAATGAATGTTGTATTGTGATATCTCAGTAAAGTGTATTGACATAATTTCTCACAGTATAAATATTATACCATGATCTCACCCAGCCCTGATACTAACCTTAGTATTGGGCGTGATTTAGTAGTCACAAGATTGTAATGCTTCTCGAGAGTCCTCGTATGAATAAAAATCGACCAAATTCTGTTCAAATTGTTTTCTTCTTTCAACGAAAAAAAAATGTCCATGATCTAATGGATGAACGAGCAGATTTCAGCAAAGCTCGAGTTTACAAGGCTCTGCTATAGATCTTCAGTTCTTTATGGATAGTCCTGTTTAATTAAAGTGTAAGCACGAGGATTTGAGAGATCTCGACCTTGCCACACACAGCAATATAGTTGGAGGACTCTATATAATCACTGTATTTTCAATGTTTTTCTTTCATATGGGGTTGTATCCAAAACGAATCCTGAACTGCGCCTAGTGAAATTAAACCCTGGGGGGTGGGGGGAATGAAACAAAAACCCCACGTGGTTAGTGAAGGCAGGGCAAGTGTGTAAATGCATCCTGTGCTTTATTTTGGGCAGTACATGAAACATAGCCCTTAGCTAGTCTCAGAATTAAGCGTTAAGCAAGGATAGTCCCAAACCAGGAAAGACAAAGACATCGAGTACAACTCAGAAACATGGCTTAGGCCAGCACGAGTAAATGCATGATGAGACTTCACAAAGGTACTGTGACAGAACAGGACACAAATAGACAAAGGAATTAAGAGTGAAACACAGAACAGGTGAACACAGTAGGGTAACCAATCAACGACAGGACTGGAAAACCACACGACGTGAACTCGAAACAAAACGACGTGAAAGCGGAACTTGACGCACTCGGAATCACACAGAACACTCACGGGGCGGGATTTGTGATAGTAATCTAGTCCTCGAGAACGTCCGAAGAACGAATCAACCTGTTTGGAGCGATCACGATCGGTACATCTGTCATTTTGTCGCCTGTGCGCTGGACTCGGTCCTCAGTGTTTCCACACACTCGCAGGTTTTTGCTTGATTCTGAAAAAGTTGTCCCTCGTCCATGCTAATTATCACGTAGTCGTATGGATTTTGCGCATGATATTGTGACTAGGTGGATTATTTTGGAACGAGACCACCTGAGACGGCTCAAATGTCAGGGCGTGTTCTCCTGAAGTTCTCTCTGTATTCCGTCACGATTCCGTCACGACACATTTGCTAGTTTCCCCTATTCTCATCCACCATCGTTCATCTGCTGACTGTGCAGCTTGGTTAGAAAGCGGTAGGAGGCGTTTAAAGTTCAACCAGCTTTGTACTGCTTACCTTCTCTCTCGTTGGATCAAAGCCCCCGCTGTTGGCTGTATGTTTGCTAAAAATTTGCTGAGTGTTGATAAAGTGGACAGATAAGGACTGCTGAGGTCTACAACTCCCTGTATTATAACTGCAGCAGAATTCAGTTCAGAAAGTGCAGGGAGAGATTTTGGTGGACACTGTTCTTCGTAAGTGTAATTTAAAGTCAAGGACTTTTACACAGTCGCTGAAAAAGATCAAATGTATACACAGGGAATCGTTTGGCAAGCTAACAAAATATGGGATTAAAATTTGTGGCAGAAGTATTGAACATAAGTTCTCAAGAAACGAACACAAATATACAACGAGAGAGAAGACAAACGCTCTGAAACTGAAAACCGTGAACTCTTTGGCAAAAATGTAACACAGGCTTCAAATAAACAACGTTCTTTGTTAATAGTCTTCTAAGCTTCGTTTCCGCTAACCGTGGTTTACGAACGCGCTGCCAGAGTTTCCGTTTATACTCCGCAAGTTTACGTTCGGCGTTCTGGCACAAATCTCTCGTCTGGGTGTGGCTTAAGAGCGATTTTACTCTCATTGGCTAGTGAGATTTGGATGGACAGCTCGAGTGTCCAGCTGAGGAGGATGAGGATGACGATGACTCAGATGACGCTACGCGCTACGAAGTACAAACACTAGAACTATACAGAGAACCGTACCCAGAACGCTCTCCAACATCTGCGCCACTGAAGTCTGTACTTCCTGGTCAGGGAGCTGTCGATACATATTGCTGTTTAGCCCCGCCCACACGAGAGGGTTGTGCCAGAACGCCGAAAATAAACTTGCGGAGTATAAACGAAAACTTTGGCAGCGCATTCGTAAGCCATGATTAGCGAAAAGAAAGCTTGGAAAACCGTCAACAAAGAACGCTGTTTATTTGAAGACCGTGTTGTATTTTGTATGATGTCACAGTTTCACGGTTAGTCTCGGTGTATAATTGGACCATTACCCCCCTTATTATTATTATTTTTCTATAACCTGATCAATTTCCTTACTCTAGTTGCTCTTATCCCTGCAATGACTCCCCAACTATGTAGGTTGGATTTTGCAACTCCCCCCTCAGGACTCGCTCTAAATCATATGCTCCGCTCAACTAAAGGAATTTCTAACCTCCAACTAGTGGAAGAAAAAAAAAAACAACAAAGAAAACACCTGCTCAGAAAACGGGGAAGGTCTCCTCAACCCCGAGTTCAGCAAGTGACGTCAAATCAATGTGGCTGTTCACAGCGTCACAACAGTAAAACAAATAAAATACAATCTGAATCATAGAATCAAAAAGAAGTAGGGCTTTGGTTTAGATCAGTCAGCATACAGACATGTTGACTTGTTAAATCTGAACCAGTCGCTGCTTCGAGAAGGGAAATCGACATCACCCATGAGTATCATCAGTGTTCGCTGCTTAGATGGTTGCTAAGAAAAGATCTCATTGAACATGACATAAATCCGACTAGTTGTCATGTAATATTGGAGAAGGTCTAGAAACTACGTTTCCCATCAGCCATTGCACCTTGTCACCTGTCTAAATTCACCTGTTTCACGTTTAGCTTATTAAACGGTAAATGGTCTGCACTTATGTAGCGCTCTACACTGTGTCTCGTTCACTCACACACCAACGGTAGCAGAGCTGCCATGCAAGGCGCTAACCTGCCTTCGGGAGCAACTTGGGGGTCAGTGTCTCACCCAAGGACACTTCGGTATGTGGAGTCACGTGGGCTGGGAATCGAACCGCCGACCCTACGATTAGTGGACAACCCGCTCTACCACCTGATCCACTATGTCACAATGACCAGGCTGAAGAACATGACATTGCAGACCAGAACCTTATCATACTGTTAAAATCTCATACCATAGCGCCTCTATTAACAAGTGATGTTTGATCAAACGTGTTCAGACTCGTGTTTGACTCATAATTTGTGCCAAGTAAATCCATAGAGACGCCAGAGTCAGACTCAGCTAACCGCCAGTGCCGTGAAGAGAGGGGTGGTGTGAGGGCAGCTTGCAAGGTGACATCATGGAGAGAACTGCACATGGATGTTAATCATTATTGCAGCATTAGCCGGCGCAATACTGATAACCCAGGAAGCCGGAAAAATGCGAGTGAACCTGTAACGGACTGCGGTGTCGTATTCTGTTTGAAGTTTTATTGGTCCGCTCTGACCATCTGAGAAGTTCCAGATCGGTTTTCTGGTCTGTGATAAACGGTTATCTTCGTGTGATCCAATAAGAAATATTAGATTATGGTTACCGCTCCAGGAGGGCAAACACTAATACCAAGATAACGCAATTAAAAACACACTAACACGTGGTTCTTCCCCAATCTGTCGTCACAAAGGTTGAAGCACACAATTGTATAGAATGTCATTGTGTGCTGTAGCTTCACGATTTCGCTACACGGTTCAAGTCCGATTTGTTCCTCCCACGTGGCACAGGTCGGATATGACCCGTGAACGTGTAAGCAGGAAACGAGCACATGGATTCCGATATTCTCAGGTCCGTTTCAGGATTCATTCATATGTGGAAATACAGTTGTGCCCAAAAGTTTGCATCCCCTTTGCAGAATCTGCTAAATCTTAATACTGTGAACAAAATAAGACGTTCATAAAAATCAAGATGATAGCTGAATTTATAAAAAAAATTACCCCGTTCAAAAGTTTACACACCCTTAATTATTAATACCGTGTGTCGTTACACACTTGGATGATCATCGACATGATGTGTTTATGTTCTGTGAGAGTTCTTCACGAGTCCCTTGTTTGTCCTGAGCAGTTAAACCACCCACTGTTCTTCAGAAAAATCCTCCAGGTGCTGCACATTCTTTCCTTTTCCAGCATCTTCTGCATATTTGAGCCCTTTCCAACAGCGGCTATTTGATGATGGGATCCATCGTTTCACACTGAGAACAACTGAGGTACTCGTACACGACTATTACAAAAGGTGCAAACGTTCACTGATGCTCAAGAAGGCAACATGATATATTAAGAGCTGAGGGGGTGTAAACTTTTGAACTTTTAGTACTGCTCTTCAGATGCTAAATTAATCAGTTACATGTCTCCTAGAAGACAAAATACAGTTTCTCGGATACGTGCATCTGGGTCTGCGGTGTAAGCGGACAGATCGGATATTCCCGTGTCGATGCGAGTCGTACGTCATTGACAAAGCGACCGTGCCGAATGACGTCAACTCCGATGGACACCAACCGTGAAAACACAACTCTCAACAAGTGGATGAACTGGAGTGTCCTGCGCAGAGCCCTTGGGGTGAACTGAAACTCCGTCTTAACCCCAGACCTCTTCATCTCCTACATCGGTGTCTGATCTTACTAACGCTCTTGTAGATGAATGATCACAAATCCACCCAGCCACGCCCCAAAATCTAGTGGAAAGCCTTCGCGCCGGAGGGGGGGGGGGGCCGCAACTAAAAATTTATAATATTTTTATTTTTTTTTATTTTTTTTTTTTGGCCCCCCCCCCCCACCCCCTCCCTCCCCTTTTAAATTTCCCCCCCCACCCCCCCCCCCCCCCCCCCAAACCACACCCCAGGCCCGGCCCCCCCAGCCGCCACCACCACCACCAAGGGGGGGGGCCACCCACAAAAACCACCACCCACCAACCCCGGGGGGGGGCCACCAAAAAAAAAAAAAACAAACAAAAAAAAACGGGCCACCAAACACGGGCCGCGCCACAGCCACCCGTGGTCCGAGACCGCAAAACTGACCATGCACTGGGGGTGGGAGGGATGGTATATTCTCTCCCCTATTAATCACAGCAACACTATCCAATCGTGGACGTCTGTGAGCAAGTATGTATGCGGAAGAGGGTAGACAGCACTTTCCTCAGAGTGTGTTACATCGGCACATGACGCAGCAGCCCATGTGGTTGGCTAGAGGAAGTGCATGAACCCTC
The DNA here is from genome assembly GCA_012411365.1 of Ameiurus melas. Taxonomy (NCBI): domain Eukaryota; kingdom Metazoa; phylum Chordata; class Actinopteri; order Siluriformes; family Ictaluridae; genus Ameiurus; species Ameiurus melas. The sequence goes on from CM022755.1 coordinate 34,306,791, forward strand.
CACAGTTGGAATCTGAAGTGTGCTGGTGATTGGGAATTGGCCAAGGCCCAACAACAACAACAAAAAAAAACCTCCTGGGAAGATCGTATTTTTCACTTGGGAAGTCGTAATTACGACGTCCTGTGCGTTCAGATCACATTGGTCGTTGCAAGATGGCGGTGCACCTCATCTCAATCAACTGCAAGAAATGCAGCAAGCGCATCAGGTGTGTGCTTTTGCTTTTTTTTCTGTTTTAAATCTATTCGTGAAACCGCTGTAAACTTTCTCGTTATGTTATATCGTAATTGTACGTACGATGCTGTCGTGTTCAACAAATTTACCGTCGGCTACAGACGCTGACTGTACCCCAACTCGGAAGCTCTGGGCCCAAAGGAAATCCCGAGTTTCCCCGCTCGTAATTATGACTTTGTCGTGCCGTTCATGTGCGTTCAACTCGTAAGTACGATCTTTCCAACATGACTGGAACGCACCGTTATTTTCAGATAATAAGCGAACTCGTTAGGTTTCTTTACAGTTATGGGAGCGTTGCCGAACTTGGTAATTAATCCACTTTTTTCTGTAATGATGTAACGTACACGACACATATTAGATATTTCTGGCCACACCTCCCCTTCCTTTCTGCTCGAGCGATACTATCGTCGGTAGTATCGATAGGACGGAGGTATTTTGCACACGATATCACAAGTCCTGTATGTCGTTACAGTATGACCTCAGAGGGGAAAAGGTTACATGACTATAATCTCATAACGAACTTCCTTCAGCAGCTTGGGGAAATACCCTAACCCTATGCTTTCCCTAAAGATCTCCTTTATCCCTGTACCACCTACCCTGATAATTCTATCAATATACTTCCTTTTTCTAACTCTACAAGTAAATTCTTGTCTGTGTGAATCCTCTATTATGTCACGGTCATTCCTAAAAAGCATTTCACGTGGTACTTTGTGTGGTTGTGTGTGTGAGTGAAGGTTATATTTGAATTTGTATGTGAAATACAGTATAGAGTGCAAAATTCTAATTTAATGCCTGGTCATTGTTGTTGTGGTTTTTTTTTTTTTTCTTACCTTATCTGTGTTCATTGTGTGGTTTGTTATCTAATCTGTGTGATTAGTTCTCCCAAAAGGTTTGGCACAGATGGGGCAGCTTGAAAAAAAATAAATAAATAAAGAGGATAAAACGGCACTGATGAGGGGAGCAGAGTGGAACGCTCTTGGATGAAGGTCTTAATGTTGACGTGCTGTGCGCTTTGTCCGTCTTGTTCAAAAGAAGCCTCCTGAAGGCGTTTTTTAGTGTCTCATTTTGCAGGTTGTGAGGTAATAATGCTCTCGTAAGCAGTAGTACTCGGACGCGTTCCCAAAGACTTGGATTAGCAAGATTAGATTTATGTACAGTAAGTCTGAAGGTTTGCTTGAGTAAGCTTAAAGCCTTCGATTGTAGGTCAAACACTCAAAAATAACAAGGTATTGTATCGAGTTTTATATGAGGCTTGTAAAAGACGTGTTTTGTTTCAATCTTTATCTCAGATGTTGGAACTTTGAACAGTAGCCAACGTGAGATGGTCATGGTGGGGATTTAAATTCCGCTCTTCCTGGATTTGGAGATCCGGGAGGATGTGTGGGGTCACAGAGTCCTTGATTCAGAAGGAAACGGGACAAGGCGGACATGGAGGAGTGCAACACTCATGTTCTCTCTCACACACACACACACACCGAGGCGGAGAGGATGCACTCTGGTTACTTTCCGTTTCCCCTTCAGTGTAATGCACACTCCTTGTCACACAGCCTTTTGTATGGACTCGTATCCTCTCCTCTTTGTCTCAAAGGCCATGAACTCCTGTCGTGTCCATCACTGACGAAATATTACATCATCATACAAATGACGTTCGAATTAATTATCCCAGGTCTCGTTTATATCCGACTCGGACGCTGGATGATTTGCATCCCTTGGACGTGTGTTTTATTCTTCCGCTGCGCTTTTTTGTTCTTTTTAGGTGCCTGGCTTTTCTAACACTGTACCGACTCACAGCGCATCTTTTTGCAGTTTGCAATTTCAGAGGGGGTTGAAAAAGGGGGGGGGGGTTGATGTCTGCCAGGAAACGAGCCGATCTTTCATTAGATTGGCATTACGCTCACGCAGGAGGAACGGAAGATGTTTTATTAGCAGGAATACGTCTGAAGTGATGACGAATCCAGCTTCTTAAGAGGTTCTGAAGAAGCAAGCATGGACGAATCCGATTAGAAGAGTCACCGCGTAGTCCAGATTAATTTGTACGTTCATGAATAAAAATGATGTATAAGAGGAAATGTTGCTGCTGAGAACTCGCGCTCGGATGCAGTCATTTTTTATTATTTATAGTAATTTTCATAATTTAAATGAAGATAAAACAGAATCAAGTGTTGGTGCCAGTGTTTAGAACCTGTTTAGGGCGTGCAGGTGGAACATGTTTTATTTATACCCCACTCATATCTAGTGTCTGCTGTTCCCTTTGTTATTGAGGTGTGTGGTGTCATCATGCCAAGATCTAAAGAGTTCTGTAAGGCCTTCAGACAAAAGGTTGTGGATGCCTAGGAGTCTGGCGAGGGATTTAAAAAGATCTCCAAATTATTTGAAATAAATCATTCCACGGTCAGGAAAATCATCTACAAGTGGTGCAGATTTCAAACGACTGCCAATGAATCCAGGACTAGCCATCCTTGCAATTTCAGCCCAAGAGCAGACCGTCTGATGCAAAAAGAAGTTTTTTGTAACAGCAGACATGTTTGGCACAGATCAAAGACCAGGCCTTTTCAGGGGAAGCACCTCATACCAACTGTGAAGCACGGTGGTGGAAATGTTATGGTTTGGGGTTGTTTCGCTGCCTCTGGGACTGGACAGCTTGTATTCACTGATTCAACTATGAATTCTGCAGCATATCAGAGAGTGTTTGAAGATAATGTGAGGCCGTCTGTCTGAAAGTTGGAGTTGAACTGGAAGTGGACCTTTCAACAGGATAATGATCCTAAATGCACTATCAACTCCACCAAGGAATGGCTCACGGATTTGCATCCCATTGAAATGTTGATGGGGGATGTGAAACGGGCAGAACATGCAAGAAAACCCTCAAACATCTTACAACTGAAAGAATACTGCATGGAAGAGTGGTCAGAAATTCCAGCAAGCCTGGTTGATAATAATGCAAAACACCTGCAAGAAGTTATTTCTGCTAAAGGGGGCAATACTAGCTTCTGAGGCCAAGGGTGTATTTAGTTTTTCCACGGAATAATATCACATCTATTGATATTTCTGTGGAATGAATGATTGAAAAAGCTCATTGTCCTTGTGTTTTTTTCAAGTATATCAACTTCATTAACAGGCACGGTTTCAAAGAGGATCAAATGTTTGCTTGTCCAAATATGTAAAAAATAAAATAAAATAAAAAAAGCCAACAATTTCCATGGGGTGTACTTTTTTTTTATTATTTTACTTTTTCACACGGGAGATTTAAATGTTGCATAACCTTGTTTTTCAGATAAAAGAAACGATTGTTTAAATTTTGTGGGTTTTTTTTTCTTGTATTCAGTTTTGCAAGGGGGCAAATACTTAAAAAAGAAAAAAAAAAAAGAAAGAAAGAAAACAAAAAAGGTATGTGTATTTTTCGCAGTGTTAACACTCTCTGAGATTTTAATATAACTTTTTCACAGCTAGGACTTTGGCGCCAACTACTTTGTCAACTTGCTAACCACAAAAATGCTAAAAAAAAAAAACAAACCCTATATTTTGATTCATCCAGCGAGAGTGAGATCTCCCAGGCCCGGGCCAAGGTGTGGTAATAAAACACAGCTCTGAAAGATCATCGCGGCCCTTTGATTTGGCCCTAGTGTGAAAACGGGTGGCGGAAAAGATGAAAGAGGCCTCAGGAGAGGGGGGGGAACAAAAACCGAGTGAGAGTACGGTAAAGCTGGAAAAGAACCATCACTCAAACAGGAAGGATCTTGGGGGAGAAAAGGATAGACATGGAAACACATTCGAGACCTCGGAGGCGCCGTCTGATTAGAGAGCTACTATAATAATAGCTAAAATAATCATATTAATAATAATAATAATACCTCCAGTCATGTGGAGCAGGGTGATAAATTTGCTGAATGAGTTTTGAGAGAAAACAAAAGAAGACAAACAAAAAGGAGTCAAAGAAGCCTTTATTAGCCGAGATTAAAAGGGTCTCATCATTTCAGCGTATCACCGTAGAAAAATGTCCCGTAGGCCGTCTCTGACATTTAGAGGGGAACGCTACCCTGAAGGTAAACACGACCGTGTCGAAAGAGATAAGTATGAAAAAAAAGAAGGAAAAAAAAAAGAGCCCTAAGCCTGAGGTCACTTTCAGCCCGTTACTCACAGGTCTGTTTAACCCAATGATTTAACCAAATCTTTTACCTGACTGCTTTATTCCCTTCCTCTCCCACCCCCTCTCCTTCTTGTCCTACACTTCCCCGCTCATACTTTCTCACTTCTCGCCTTGCTCGCTTCTCCCCTCCTGCTTTTCAGTTCAGTCTTCTCCTTCTCGATGCTGTTTCTGATCTGAGTGCTGTTCTGCTGACCTGAGTGAAGCTGCACACCTTGTAAAGACTTTGTGACGTGGATGGATTGAGTAGGTGTGTAACGATGCACTCGATTCGATTCACGGTCTCCATTTGATTCGGTGCTCAGAATCATTCTCAATTCTCTCTGAGCAAGAATTGAATGAAGGATGGTTATGGATGAGTTATGACTCGATTTTTGTATTTCTGTCTAATAAACCGTGCAGGACAATTTTTGTCGGTATAAAACGTAATGAATTTTAATTAAATGATAAATCTTTTGTCCGGTCCCATCTTGCCTCGGCTTATCATGATATCTCATGTCTCAGGGCTTGTCCCGTCCTGTCATGTCCCCCCCACCACGGCCCATCATCTTAGGTCTTGTCCTGTTATGTCCCATCATGCCATGTCTCATCCCATCGTGTTACGTCTGTCCACTCACGTCCCATCATCTAGTGTCATATACCATCATGTCTTTTTCCCATCTTGTCTTGTCTTGTCACCATGCCTCAGGACTTGTCCCATCCAGTTATGTCCCATCATGCCATGCCTCATGATATCATGTTATGTCTCGTTTCACCATGTCACGTCTTGTCTTGTCATATCATATTTTATCCCATTATCTCATCTCATGTCCCATCTAATCGTGTCCCATCCCATCATGTCATGTCTCATCTCATGTCCCCCTCATCCCATCATCTCGTATCATGTGCCATCTAATCATGTCCTGAACCATCATGTCATGTCTCTTCCCATCACGTTATGTCTCATCCAGTGTCCCGTCCCATCATCTCGTGTCCTATCCCATCATGTCTTGTCCTATCTTGTCTTGTCTTGTCACCTCATGTCTCAGGACTTGTCCCATCCTGTCATGCCCCCCCCACCACGTCCCATCCCATCATCTCATGTCTTGTCCTGTTATGTCCCATCATGCCATGTCTCATCCCGTCATGTTATGTCTCGTCTCATGTTCGCTCCCGTCGCTTCATCTCCTGTCATGTCCCATCTAATCGTGTCCCACCCCATCATGTCTTGTAATGTTGTCATATTCTGTCTCCACTCATGTCATGCCCTGTCCAGTCATGTTATGTCCCATCATGTCCTAATAGTGTAATGTGCCATAATTAACAACCCCTCATACATTCAGTCCTCCAACAAGCCGACAAAATGGACCAACGAAACAACCTGTATAGCAATGCACGATGGGCACTGGGTTTCGTAAAAAGTGTTTGTTTTACTAATTGCTCACAACATGAATCTCGGAACTTTAAAGGTAAAACCGAGGTAAAGGTTTAATCTCTCGGTGGAAGATATAAGTGAGAAATGATAATAAGCACAGTAATCTTGTGGAGCTGCTGTCCTGTCTATCCATCTTGATGGAACCCCGGAACATAAACAGGTGCACTCTGACCAATGAGAATTCAGTTTACTCACACGTGACTTGCATAAACACATTTTGGTGAAAGCGAACCGAGCTAAGGAGACAATGCATTGTAACACCAACGATTGAAGTCCTCGCCTTCGGGACAAAGCACAGATCTACAGGTCTGAAAACACCCTTACCAATATTATTATTTATGTGAGTTTCAGTGATGTAACTGCAGCCATCCTACCAACAGACAAACAAAACTAAATAAATAAAACTGCTGCTAGGTCCTTACTGCGTGTGTGTGTGTGTGTGTGTGTGTGTGTGTGTGTGCGTGTGTGTGTGTGTGTGTGTGTGTGGGTACACTTCCCCTCAAATGTTTAAACACACTCATTCTTTTTCATTTTCTTTCCACATGTTAGAATAATAACAAAGTCATCAAAACTCTGGAACTATGGGAATTATGTCGTGTTAAAAAAAAAATTCCCAAATAAATCCAAAATAATTGAATATTTTAGCATCTTCAAAGGAGACTTCCAGAAATGTATCCTTGGCGTTTTCTCGACAGATTTCTTGAGGAATTTCCCCGAGACGCTTTTTAAACCGGATTAAAGGAGTTCACTCCTACGCCGGACTCTCATCGGCTGCTTCTCGGAAATATTTCGCTCCGTTTTAAAAGCGAATATTTTTATGTAAATAAAATGTTCATTTGTTTTTTTTTATATAGTGAAAGAAATGAATACGTTGGCACGATTATATTCCGTTTCAAACGTTTAATCATACACCTTCAGATCAAAAGGGTTTTAAGATCGTGGGAAACGTTTCAGTCGTGTGTGTGTGTGTGTGTGTGTGTGTGTGTGTGTGTGTAAATATGTTATGAATGTATTCATTTTCATAGCATAATAGTTTGCCTTTAATTTCAGAATTGCTCTCCGACAGAAGCGTTTCTTCTTCATTGTTGGCTCAGTATCAGCGGTCCTGTTAGTAAACAGGCCGGGTGGTTAATAGGCGAGAACTGCGGGGAAAGTGTGTGTATTGGTCTGCCAATAGTTCAGTGCTTATTTACTTCTGCTTTGCATCTGCCGCAGGTCACTTTAGCCCAGAAATCCAGCGTTCGCGTCACTCTTTCTGCAATTATCTCTTTTTTGAGACCACTGAGCTGTCGTCATTATGTTAGTGGTAATGATGATGCTTGTAATAGGCTGTTGTTGGATATAAAATAAAAATGGAAGACTTGGAAATCTTAATGTCCTTAGAAATATTTTGTTCACTCAGTAAAGCGAGTCATAATTTCAGTATGACATCATAGAAAAATGTGCTTTAGGCCGTCTCTGACATCAAGAGGTTAACTCTAGGCACAATCTATGACTGAGATGTTTAATAATGCCACAAGTTTTCAGTGTGATTTGAGGATTAGTGGTTTTGCAGGCCAGGCCGATTCTCACACACACGGATTTAGCTCCAGTCGTCTTCCTGTAACGTCGGCGTAGCTCGGTGTTCCGTTTCTGATTGGACGTTTAGCACAAAAGACAAACCTCAGAGTCTGACCATACTCATTTTTGCTATGTTTCATTGTTCCTGGCACAGAAAGTATTGACATTGTATAACGATTCACGGTTATTGGTTATATCATGATCGTGGAATCCTGGAGGGACTGGCAATAATAATATCAGCCTTGAGGTCGGGGACTGCTTGGTGTACAGCGGCAATAACGAATACTCGACTGGATGCTGGAATTCTGGTGATTCTGTGGTAGTTTGCAGTTAAAGAAAAGACAAACAATATGTTTTCGTTATAATCCTTTTACAAATCGGTTGTCTAATGTCCACATGACTGACATTTTGACTGTTCTAGTAAACTACAGTATATGTAGTTTATATAGTATAGAATATAGTTAATATAGTAATCTGATGTTTACATTTATTCATTTAACGGATGCTTTTATCCAAAGCGACTTTTATCCAAAGTGAGGAAGTAAGGAAAGCGGTATATTAAGCGGAGAACAATACAAGTCGTGCTACTGTACAAGATTTAGAATTGAGTTCTAGAGAAGCAAATTGCGCAGAGTAGAGGTGTAAGAGGTGTAAGAGCCAAATAATAATAAAAAAAAATTAATGGATAATGTGGGGTTGGCATTTTAGGGGTTAGTTAAGTGTTCATGGAAGAGGTGGGTCTTTAGGTGTTTCTTGAAGATAGTGACGGATTCTGCGGTCCGGATTGAGGTTGGAAGATCATTCCACCACCGAGGGACAGTTAGTGTGAAGGTTCTGGAAAGGGACCTTGTGCCACGCTGAATAGAAACTACTAAGCGTCGGTCGTTTACCGATCACAGATTGCGTGAGGGAACGTACGCCTTCAGGAGAGAGTTGAGGGAGCAGGGTGCTGTTCCTGACAAGGTCTTGTAGGTGAGCATCAATGCCTTGAATTTGATACGGGCGGCTACAGGAAGCCAGTGGAGGGAGATGAAGAGGCAGTGTGACATGGGTTGTCTTGGGCTGGTTGAAGACGAGGCGTGCTGCTGCATTATGAATCATCTGAAGGGATTTGATGGAGCTGGCTGGACGGCCCGAGATTAGTATGTTGCAGTAGTCCGGTTCTGAGATGAAAAGAGCCTTGACTCGTATCCGTGTAGCCTGTTCGGTGATGTAGGGTCTGATTTTCTTGATGTTGTACAGCATGAACCTACAGGACCATGCCGCTGTAGAAATGTGGTCTGTTAAGGTCAAGCTGTCATCAAAAGTCACCCCATGGTTCCTGGCCATCCTGGTTGTCTTGAGTGTGGTAGGGCCAAGCTGTACACGTTAACTATGTACTTGTAAAATGTTAGCTAAGCCATACACTAACTTGACGGAAAGCAACAATGCCCCTCAAGTCCAGCTCAGGGCGTGTGAGTTGGCGCAGCGGCGGGGCTTCCGGACACCATAGCCTTATCTCCCGTGATTATGGGCATTTTTGAGTGATTAGTCATACTGGCATGGGGAGATGTTAAATTGCAGAGCTACTATACAAAATGTAAATGTCTGGTAATGTAATTGGAGTAAACGTCACGGGCCATTGTGGCAGGGTATGTGACCCGTTTTTTTTGTTTTTGGTGCTTATTATATTGCGCACCTCCTGAGATTTCTCTCTTTCATTGCGTCACCCGTATCAATGTCATCTGAGATATGCAAACTCATTTTCACTTCATCCTAGCGTTCCAAGATGGCCATGATTTTCGTTTTCATTTTTATTTTGAACCGCCTAACACTGCCCCCTAACTCTCCGGTGTTTTCCATGTGGCTCTCAGCCAGTGAGCACTAAATTCCACGGGTAAATGGGATGCTGTAGCGTTCTGACTCACAGTGGGAAGGGCTTTTGGCATCCTTCAGGGAAATCTCAACACTTTCCCTTGTTTCTTCCTTGGATGCCTTTAAAAGGACTGGAGGCTCAGTGCTGGAAAATGTCTTCGGCGAGTTCCGAGCTTGCACGGATATTTAATCAGACCCAGCAGCATTAATCTTTGAAGTCAAATGCAAGACTTTATCCGTCTCAGTTCTCAGGTGCAGTGGGCGGGTTTGTTTAATGTGTGGAGAAGATTTAAAAGATCTGTTTAGATTTTTGATTCGCATTTGTACATTAGCTGGACCCAACCCGATTAGCCGGAATGTCAAATGAAACAGCTGAAGCTTGACTAAGGAAAATGTAAATAAACAATTTATTTTTCATAAATAGAGAATTGACTTTGTTGCGTGTGTTTCAGGGGAGGGACGAGGGAGGCAGAGAGAGAGATGGAAAATGCTGGGAATGATTAGTCTGCACATTTATTTATTTATTTATTTAAATGGGTGTGGATCTTGCTTTACTCCAGAACAGACACTCAAATGTTTTTTTTGGGGGGGGGGTAATAGACCTCCTGCGTGCATGACTAACGTGCCTCCTGTCTGTGTTCGTATCTGATTTGTGTCTGTTAGGAACACGTTGGGTAACGTTGTATGTAAATGTTTGCGTATGCCAAGCCAAACAACACAACAAGAAAAAAAATAAATAAATCAGCTCAAACAAACGTTTTGGTAATGCAGATTTTTTATTTATTTATATGTTTTTTCATTCTCTCTTATCTACTGTATGTCCATCAGCCGTGAAGTACAAGCCTGTGCACACTACGGTATTTAGTCACACCTACACTGAATTTATTTATTTTTTATTTGTCCTTTAGTACATGATGGTTCATGTATAAAATAAAATGAAAAATAAAAGTGTATTTCAATTCATTAAAGTCAGCTATAAATGATTAGGCATCTTTCCTTACTGTGCATACATAATGAGATTTGCCATGCGAGCGACCATTGGTCCACCTCAACATGCTGCTCCTGTGCTGGGGGGGGTGTGGCTTATGAACTTGATTTGCATGTGATTCTAAGGAACCGTAAAGTGTGTTACGTAAGGTTTGTTTGCAGTATGTCTTGTCTCGTGTTGATTTTAAGGCTTAGGGTTATTGAAATGGTTTCACAATGTTTTTTTTATTTATTTATTTTTTAGTTCACCCTCGTCGTGTTTCTCAGTTAGTTGTGCTGTATGGTTGGTGTGTGCCCATGTTACTTGGTTAAATAGTAACGGCATGTTTTGCGGTCGAAGAATCAAGGAAATGCCGCAATATTCTGAGGAACTTTTTCTGCAGGTTTGAGCCATATGAGGTGTCCTGTGATGTCATCAGAACGCACATTCAGGCAAAGCCTCCTTCAGTTGAAATGCGTCGAACATGAGCACAGCCGAAAGGTCTCATTTACCAACAAACGTCACTGCGAAAGACAAAACCGAGCGCTTTTGGCCGCAACAATCGAAAATAATTCCCCCGAAATTCTGTACAGATTGCTCGTTGGAATACTCTTTGTAGTTTGAATGCTTTAAGGTGCTATCGGCGTTTAGCAGTGGCTGTGTTTAAATAATTTGTAAAATCAGATATTTCCAATTGATGATAAGAGAGTTTTGATAGTGTACGTTTTACGCAATTTTATTTAAGCATGAGAGAAGTCAAATTTACGTAAAAGTCAGACTGACTTCGATTTGACTTCAAAATAAAAGCAAATGCAAATAGTTGCCAAAGGTCAATTTTACAGATTACTTAAAAAAAAATATATAATATAAATGAATCACATGAAAATGAATCACATGCATGAATATGAATCACATGAAAATGAATCATATGTAAATGAGTCACATGTAAATGAATCATATGAAAATGAATAAATAAACAAAGGCAAAAAAATATATATATATATATATATAATAATTTTACTCCTGAAAGTTTGTTTGATTTCAGTCACATAATCTATTTAAGTAGATGAAACATGATTCGATGTAGCTGGAATTACTCACATGAAGTAATGGGTAATGTAACAATATGTAAAAAGAAACCATGAGTCAATGTTACTGTGAAAATGCATCTGAATGTAAATTCGTGCAGCCACATGACATAAAAATGAATTCAATTCAAAGATGAATTTTCTCTACAAAGGGAAACACTTTTCAAATACAGAGAGTTGAAAGCACAGATTGAGGACAAAACTGTGCCCATTTAAAAGGACAGCATAGCAGCACCTGAAAAGGTCAAACTCTGGAGCTAAGTTACAGAAAACAATGCCGAACTGTGTTTGAATTAAGCGAGGTGAAAAGAAAATGGTTCGACGTGATTTTCAGGATATGAGTGTTTTCTCGAACCTTAAGCACTACTTTATTTCTGTTGTCCAAATGCTCCTACGAATGATTTACGAATGAATTCTTTCAAACCCAGCTTGATAAGACCCAAGATCTGCTCATTCTGGATAACTGTATATTCGTATACAATTCCATCCCTTCTTCTTCCCTCCTCAATCGTCCTTCACCAGGTTTGTAATCTGTGATCCAGCACTGCTGAGGCCCATCAGATATAACGCTAGCCTCTTAGCTGAAGCCTCCATATGGCTGCAATCAGAGGACGTCATCGTAAATGACCTCACTGGCTTTATTCCACACGCTCTCTGTATCGTACTCTGAACATGACCCAAGAAGGACTTTGTGCAGAAAGCCGGTTGCCAATGAATCATAAAAAGGCATTTTTGGTGTGTTTTAGGAAAGACTAGAGTAACAGTGTGAGGAAATTAGATGCCTGCTTTTAGTTCTGTTCTCTGGAACATGATTTATTTATTTATTTATTTAACTGAGTTTCACAGAGAGAGGGTCACACATTACCACATGCCATATGCAGTAAGGAGAGAAAATATGGGATTGGGGTAACAGGAGGATATGGGGGCAGTTCTAATTTGTGTAGTCAGGCATCTTTAAATTTTTCATGAGGTTAAAGGTGTAAAGATTTACAAATTGTAGGTAGAAATTGTAGGTAGTGATGGTACGAATTGTAGGTAGGAGTTTTAGGTAGGAAAGGTACCAATTGTAGGGAGGAATGGTCAGAATTGTAGATAGAGATTGTATTAATTGTAGGTAGGAATGGTTAGTAGGAATGGTCGGGATTGTAAGTAGGAATGGTAGAAATTGTAGGTAAGAATGGTTAGTAGGGATGGTAGGGATTATACAAATTGTAGGTAGGAAATAGTAGGAATGGTAGGGCTTGTAGGTAGGAATGGTTGGGATTCTAGGTACGAATGGTAGGGATTGTAAGTAGGAATGGAAGGGATTGTATGAATTGTAGGTAGGGAATGGTGGGGATTGTAGGTAGGAATGGTTAGTAGGGATGGTAGGGATTGTAGGTAGGAATGGTAGGGATTGTAGGTCGGAATGGTAGGGATTATAGGTAGGAATGGTAGGGATTGTAGCTAGAAATGGTAGGGATTGTAGGTAGGAATGGTAGGGATTGTACAAATTGGAGGTAGAAATGGTTAATAGGAATGGTAGCGATTGCAGGTAGGAATTATTCTTAATGTAAGTAGAAATCAGAGGTAGGAATGGTAAGAGTTTTAGGTAGGAATTGTGGGTAGGACTGTACGAAATGTAGGTAGGAATTGTAGGTAGGAATTGTAGGAAAGTATTTTAGAAATTCTAGGAATGTACTGTATGTAGGACTCAATCAAGTGTTCTTTCAACACAGGGCCTATTTAGTTGGGATTTAATAATGGGGTTGAAATGGGATATCATTAAAATCTCTCTGTGTGTGTGTATATATATATATATATATATATATATATATATATATATATATATATATATATATATATATATATATATATATATATATTTGTGTGTAAAACAAAAATAGTCAATTTTAGCGATTAAGTTCACAATGTTAACATCAAATCAGAAGCTTCCAGTAAGTTTGTAATTATTAAACAAATAAAAATAAACAAAAAGTTTATTGTGTCCTAATTAATCACAGTATCAATATTGAAATATATGGTGATAAAGGCCAGCCCTTGAGGGTACCACCCCAGTGCAGTATGTAGAATCTTCCCACCAACTTTGCCCTTCTTCCAGCTGCTTCATTCAAGTTCTGGTTATCTGTTGTTAAAGAGTGTGTTGTTTTACAGGCGTCCTTTGAACCTGCATGGAACATGTTGGTATGAAGGTGCCCTCGTGTCCTAACTTAAGTTACACGTCAGATCACGTGTTTACACCATGCACTGCTTCAGTGCTTCCGTTCTCAGCGAGCTCTTCCGTGGAGCCTGTGGCAGAGTTTTGGGCAGGGCAGGGAATGATGGAAGAGTGTTTGCTGTCCTGAGATAGACGCTGGGCGGGGTGGCTTTATTTTCCACTCCTGTTTCCTCAGTGCAGTGGCATGTTTCACATTCACTGAGCTGTATTCAGAGCAAGGATAGAGGGAAAGGTTGTGATTAGTCCTGGAGGGCCAGAGCACAACACAAGCCGAGTGTTTTCCTGAAAAGACGTAACTGCTTGGCAGAGCTAGGTGTAATTAGGCGTGATGTAATTGGACAGTGCTCTGCCTGTTAAATTTGCCGCTCAGTAATATTATTTTTTTTTTAAACCCTTTGAAAAAATACTATAACGCTGCTCACTTTTATTTAAGGAGTGGCCAATTAAGCAGAATGATCACGCTGTCCTGAAATGATCCCCTAGGCCTAATATTAGCCAAGTCCAAATGAGGCAGGTGAAGTACTCCTAAGTAGTGCAGAAAATTACAGCGCGGAGGGAGGTGTGTCTCTGTAAGACATTCAGACACTAAGGCTTTGTGTCCTGCTAAGCACAATTCACCTTGAACAAGGTGTCTCTTGTGTTTTGTGTTTACTCCATGACCCCAATACCAGGTACAGGGGGTAAAGGAACAGCTCGAAATTCCAACATTGGACAACACCTCCACTCTTATAGGGTTCTTTCCATAGTTGTGAAAAAGTGTGTATACAGAGCAACAAGTTATTGCATTACAGTAATATGAACATGAAGTAAATGGTCAATCTGTATCAGATTTACAGAATCATCCATCCATCCATCCATTTTCTAGAACGCTTATCCTATACAGGTGTCCAGAAAACAAACCAACAAAAACGCATTAGACAGGCTCCTGAAATGTTATAGTAACGTCTCCTAACAGAAAGCTACCCCATTTCACTGACTATACGTTGTTCTTTGTTACATAACAACACAATAAAAAAAATAAAAATAAAAAAAAGAGAGGTCCGATATGATTATGGGATTCAAAATGCACGTTAGGCCACGCCCATTACCACAGTTCTCGGATAAGTCTGATCTGTGAAATCAGCTGCTTTCTAAGGAACGTCGGATGATATTTCTGTCTCGGTATGCGAGTACTTTGCTGGATAATCGAATGTTATGTTTGACTTTGGTTCTTCAGTATAACGAGCACCACGACGGCGGACTGATATCCTCGGTTGAAAGAATCAGACGATGTTTCAACAATGGTTTGTAAATTCGACTTGTCCAGGTGACCGTTTTTGTTTTTCGTCGTCGTTGTGTGTTTGTGGCTAAACCTGTCCATCATGCCAGCTGTCTACGAGAACACACCGCTTTTTTAAACACAGACCTCCGTGTTTAAACCACAATAAAAAAAAACCTGCCATCACGTACCAGGGCTCCTGTTTTGACAATACTGCATCAACCCTTTATTTAACACTTCTACAGTGTGCAGGTGTTTCTGGAAATACTGTATTATCCTGCTTACAGCTTCCATCTTTGTCGAGCAGCCTGATTTTCTGCATTTTCTTCTTCTTCTCAGAGTAAAGATGAAATATAATAGTACATTGATGAGCAGAATGCAATTTTTTTTTATTTATTATTAGATACCAGTTTTGTTTGTTCAAGTTTTCGCACCAAAATGAAACAAAACCAAAATACAGATTTAACCATTTAATCCGTTTTAACGGCGGTTCTCCCCCCCTCTGTGACCCACTGCCATCACCAAATTGTCGGTTTCTTCTTTTGCGATGCTTTGCTGGGCTTTTACTGCAGCCTCTGTCTGCCGTTGTTTGTTTCGTGGGGTTCTTCGCTTCAGTCTCTTCTTCAGGAAGTGAAATGCTGCTCCTCTGGGTTAAGGTCTGGTGATAGACACGCCAAGTCCGAATCCTTCTACGTTTCCCCCACTGATGAAGTCCTTTGTTGGGTTGGCAGTGTGGTTTGGATCATTTCCTCGCTGCACGATGAAGTTCCTCCCGATTAATTCGGATGCATTTCTCTGTAAATTGTCAGACCAAATGTTCCTCTAAACTTCTGAATTCATTCTGCGACCACCATCATGAGTTCCATCAACAATAAATACATTAGGGAGTCTGTTCCAGAAGCAGCCATGCAAGCCCCAAGCCATGACACTACCTCCATCATGTACAGTACATGAGTAACTGTAGTACTATAGTTATATATATATATATATTACATTCATTCAGATATATACATGTCATATTGCATCGGCTCTTTTGTTTTGCACTCTTGCTGATGTATAGCAGACTTTCAGTATATGTCACGCTCCTGTCACTTACTTGCATTTTGCATTCTGAGGCACCAGTACTTTTCTGATCACGCTCCTACTTTCCTTTTGTACATCATATCATGTATGTACACCTCGTACTTCTGCTTTTCAGTGTGTGTATTTACCATATTAAAACACTGCTGTTTAGTCATTAGTTGTCTTAGCATATTAGTAATACAGTGGGATGGTACTATACGGTCAAAACTTCTGACCAAGGCCATATAGTATGATATCATGGCGCTACTTAATTACACCGTCATTTTTCATAGTCTCCTGTATAATTACTATAATAAAGTAATTCAGTGTAAAAGAATAATACTTTGTGGTTAGTTTAATAACTATAGTAAGGTCGTATTTAATAATAAAAATAGGAAATAATTCTAAAGGTAGTACTTTTGTAACTATATGGTAACTATTTTAGAGTAGTACTACGGGGATGGTTTTGTATTGTAGTGCATAGGGTACGTTTTAAATTTGTAGAATGATAGATTTCTAATGTCATATAGTAACTTTAATAGTTTTATTTATTTATTTATTTTTTAAATAGTTTTGCTTATAGTTCATTTTGACATGTACACTCCTCTGATACACTGCACCAGTACTTGTCTGATCCTGCTTTTACTTATCATTTTGTCTTGTCTTGTCTAATCTTAGTATAGTAATCATATTAACGACTGTACTACAGTAGACTGGTACTTCGTTTAATATTTGTGTAGTATGGTATATGCTATATTTGAGCTCTTTGAGTAGTATGGTATAAGTACTAATATTTATGATACTAATAATACTTATTACTGATACTTACTGCTGTAATTAGTAATTACTATCCTTCTAACTGCTCAGCGTTATTAAGAGTACCTAGTCACTGTGTGACAAACTGGTACTTTAACATACTTACAACGGCAGTTGTATGCGCTCTACATTCATAATCTCACCGTGGTAGTAAATACCACAAACACTGTACATCTTAATTCCCATGGTGAGTCATGTGGGCTTTTCAGCCGCACCTCCCTCGGTGAAGCGTTCCGGATGAGCAAGAAAGCATGACTCCTGACTCGACAGCATAAATCAATTCCAGGCCACGGACCGAACAGTTTATGGCTGCGCAGTACGTGCGGCACGGCGCTGTTGCTTAAATACTTGTGTAATGGCAACCTGCTGGTTTAATTGCACTGCGGTGTGTCATTTTTTAGGTTTCGTATTGAAGCTATGCCAGACTGGAATTCTAAACCGTCCACTCTTAAATGTCTATGTGATGAGTTTCAAATGAATTTGATTTCATTTCAAGTTATTTTGGGTGCACCAGACTGATTCGGTCAGTTTACCAGTTTACCTAACCCAAGCCATAGGTTGTGAAACCCAGCAAGCGCAACCACACACTCCAACGCCTGGTTGCATGCTGCAGCATGTGTCAGAGTGTGCAGCAGTGATCTAACTTAACTTATATAAACGGAGACATTACTTCACACATCACACAGGAAGAAAGAAAAAATAAAACGGCTTCCTGTGACTTCTATTTTGAGACCGGTTGAGAGGGACGGAGCTCTGTAAACAATGCGTCAGCTGTGTTTGTAAGGTTACAAGCTGCCCAGAATCTTCCCCGGGCTGCCAGATACACACAGGTTGATCTGGCTCGAGTCTCGTTTAGCACTTTTCTCTCTTTAAGGTCACTGCTCTGGAATTATGGGTCTTTTTTAAAACAATTTCACAAAGAAGTTCAAAGAACAAAATCCCCCCCCCCCATGTACCCTTTTTTTTTTCTTTTAATAGTAGACTTCAGAGAAAGAACGCTGAATCTGATGTTCAAATATAGTTTTATAAAGTAGTATGGATTAGCCTGTCTATGCAATTTAATATATTGTGCAGAACTGAGGAGGAACCTGGAGAACCCAAAAGGAAACCCCTGAAGCAACCACTTTTCCTTTGCTAACCACCACTCAGCCACCATGTCTCCCACTCCCTCAGACCCCCCGACACCAGTAATCCACTTGTTCCAGGTCATATCTTACCCTTATTAAGTGGCTTAATCAGACTGATCATCAGCACTAAACGTAAGCATAATTCTGCTTCTCTGAAGTGGTCATAGTGCAGTATTTATAGTTTATTCCCCCATTGCTTGGATTCTATCAAAAATGAAAATAAGAAGTAGGTGTAATCGGTTGTTGGTGGTGTTTGGATGAGTTTATTTTCCAGAGGTCAAAGCTGAAAATACTGCACAGTTGGATACCACTCGTAACTCTCATCTTAAAATATCCCGTTTGTTTCTCTCATGCACCCCCCCTCGGGATGTCGGCAGTAAAAGGATCGGCCCCTCAGGACTGCCAGAATGGATCATGTTTTAACATAGCACTAGCAGATCCTGCACACACTTTTCACCGAGGGGGAAAAAGGGTTTAGATTCTTCCCAAAAAGCTTTGTTTAACAGAATATTTCCCTCCTGCTTGGATTTCCCCCAGCTCAGCAATATGCTGCACTTTGCAGATACTGGGTAAGCTAAGAGTGATCAGTGATCCAACATTTCCACATCATACTTAAAGCAGCCAACGATTTAAAACAATCCGATGTAGAGTTGTGTCGTAGTGAAACCACGTAATTTAACAGTTCACTACAGTGTTAGACAACGTGTAAAGTGGGAACTGATGATCTCGGAGCCACGCCTCCTTCACAGGAGCTGACTAAAACAGAGGTCACGCCTCCTTCACAGGAACTGACTAAAACCGAGGCCACGCCTCCTTCACAGGAGCTCACTAAAACCGAGGAAATGCCTCCTTCACAGGAGCTGACTAAAACCGAGGCCACGCCTCCTTCACAGGAGCTGACTAAAACCGAGGCCACGCCTCCTTCACAGGAGCTGACTAAAACCGAGGCCACGCCTCCTTCACAGGAGCTGACTAAAACCGAGGCCACGCCTCCTTCACAGGAGCTGACTAAAACCGAGGCCACGCCTCCTTCACAGGAGCTGACTAAAACCGAGGCCACGCCTCCTTCACAGGAGCTGACTAAAACCGAGGCCACGCCTCCTTCACAGGAGCTGACTAAAACCGAGGCCACGCCTCCTTCACAGGAGCTGGCTAAAACCGAGGCCACGCCTCTTTCACAGGAGCTGACTAAAAGCGCCAGGGCGCCTCCTTCACAGAAGCTGGCTAAAACTGAGGCCACGCCTCCTTCACAGGAGCTGGCTAGCTAAAACCCGAGGCCAAGCCTCCTTCACAGGAGCTGACTAAAACCGAGGCCACGCCTCCTTTACAGGAGCTGACTAAAAACCTAGGCGCACGCCTCCTTCACAGGAGCGGACTAAAACCGAGGGCACGCGCCTTCACAGGAGCTGGCTAAAACCGAGGCCACGCCTCCTTCACAGGAGCTGGCTAAAACCGAGGCCACGCCTCCTTCACAGGAGCTGGCTAAAACCGAGGCCACGCCTCCTTCACAGGAGCTGACTAAAACCGAGGCCACGCCTCTTTCACAGGAGCTGACTAAAACCAAGGTCACGCCTCCTTCACAGGAACTGACTGACACAGAGGCCACGCCTCCTTCACTGAGACTGACTGACACAGAGGCCACGCCTCCTTCACAGGAATTGACTCACACTGAGGCCCTGTCTCCTTCACAATGATGGGTGCAGTGGCCACGCCTTCTTCATTAAGATAAAGGCTGAGAGATTCAGAGAGCACACCTTATTTAAAGAGACTGACTGACAGAGGCCACGCCTCCTTAACCGAAACCGACTGACCGATCTTATTTTTGAAAGTAGCGCCGACTCGGCGTTTATTATAACCGCAGCTATTCCAGCATTATTCACATTTGGAGTTTCCCTGCTGAGTCCTCCAGTCCGTCCGTATCCAGGTGTCCAGGTGTTTTCCCTCAGCAGGATAGACCATGTTTCGTCAGAAAGCCAGCCAGGCTTTCTGTAATATTTACTGAGCTCGAGCAATTCCAGTTTGAATCCTCGTACTGTGGCGCACACGCCCTTTTATTCTCCGTGTTTGTTTAAATATAACATTAAACTGTGCTCGCCTTCAATAAGGAGTTCGAATGTACAGTTCCACACCAGGTACCGTTCTCCAAAGGTCACAATCTAAAGAATCTAAAAGGTTTGAGTTGAGTTTGGGCAAAAGTTAGCATGGAATTGCCGAATATACCCCCATCAAGTGTTCCCTGACTATATTTAATGTCATTTTAAAATCATATTATTTGTAATATTAATAGATGATGTGGGGAGACTGCAGCGGGCGATGTGCCGTTTTTAAAGATCAATCCGAGTCGCTCGCCCGCTCACTCGCCGTCATCATTTATTTAAAAATGTGACCGTTCCACTTTTCTGATATATCACGGATACATTTTTACAATTCCTTTCCCTTACAAAGGGATGACGCTGTATTTTCTACATCAGTCTTTAGACTTGTCAAATGAATATCATTTTGTTTTGGGTTCCTGTGCTAAATATTTGTACGAGTTTTCATGAATGCACGTTATTTTTGATTTCATGTCAAAACAAACAAACAAACAAAAAAGCAACACTAACGTTTCGGTGACTTTTAGGAAGAAAAAAAAAAAAAAAACCATGATGGATATCGTGGAATCGTGATATGATATTTTCATATGGCACACTCTTAGCGTGGAGATTTATTTCACTTTGAATTAGTTCTCTAAAACTACAAATGATGGAAATTGGAAACAAAAATGTGCTTCCCAATTTTTATATGTTGAAATTACATCTAAAACTGAAGAATATGTTAATATGGATTTTTTTTTTAAATAATTTTTATTATTTAAATAAACACTATCTAACATTCTGCAAGCCTCAAAGATCGTTTCCCTTTTGATGTTTCCTCAGCTTGTAAATCATGTCTCAGTGTTTGGTTGATTCATGGAGGACTTCTCTGTGCTGTTGATTATTTCAGAGCTGTCTCAGGCCCAGCGTAAGTTCGCTCAGTGTCTGGGGGAGTTCCAGTTCGAGTACATCGGGGACGCGAAGACCGATGATGAAAAGTGCATCGGTGAGAGATGTTTAACGTTTCCCCCACTTGCACTGCTCTCGTACAGGATTACAGGGTTCCACGGTCGGTAGACGTGTGCTGAAGTCCACGTTCATGGCTGAAGCTGGAGGTCAGGACGAGCTGGACTGAAGGACTGAGTACAGAATCACGTGCCTGGACTTTTAGTTGCTATTTATTTGTATTTATTTAGACCATTTTATTAGATCATTCTAGCGTTCGTTCTTTTTTTTTTTTTTTTGTCTTTGAATTTTTTTCTTTTCAATTGTCAACTCAAATACTTCGTCGTAAAGTTTGAAACTTGTGTTAAAATACACATTTTTATATTTTCTTGTTGCTTTCTTTCTTTTTTTTGTTGCTTTCTTTCTTTTTTCATTGTTTTGTCTCCTCTCTTTCTTTTTGTTCTTTTTCTTTCGTTCGTTTCTTTTGTTTTACAGCTTTTTCTTTCATGTTTACTTTTATATCTTTCTCTCCTCTTTTTTTCCCTTTCTTTCTTGCTCACTTGCTTTCCTGTGTTTATTTTTTCTTTCTCTCTCTTTCTTTCACATAAGTGTTCCTGTTTACTTTTATCTTTCTTTCTTGTCTCCTTTCTTTCATGTTCTTTCATACATTTTATTTTTTTTTCTCTTTTGTCTTGTTCTCACTTTCTTTCTTTCTTTCATTCTTTCGCTTTTTTGTGTTTGTTTTTATCTCTTTTTTTCCTTTTTTCTCGTCTCTTCTTTCATGTGCTTTCATGCATTTTTATTAAATTTTTTCTCTTTCTTTCATGTTTCCTTTCATGTCTTTCTTTTTCCTTTCTCTCTCTCTCTCTCTCTCTCTCTCTCTCTCTCTCTCTTTCTTTCTTTCTGTCCTTTTGATCATTAAATCTCTTTCCTTTATGTGTTTATCCTTTATCTGGGTATAACACTTTCAGTTTCCTTCAGCAGATGTACCTGTGCTATAATTCCTCTTGCAGGCAGATGTTTGTGTGAATTTGTTGTGCTGTGTTGTTGTTGTTGTTGTTGTTGTTGTTGTTTAACACATGCCACAGACGAGCCGGTTCAGGTAACTGTATCTGAGTGACTGAAGTCATGCAGAGGCGGAGCTGTGGGTTTACTGACAATAACAACTACTAGGATTAGGGGAGAAAATCCCTCGAAGCCATTTCTCAGGTTATCTTCTGTTTGTGTTGGTGTGTGTGTGTGTGTGTGTGTTGCAGATGAGTCTTTACAGGAGTTTTCCTCCTTCCTCAGAAACCTGGAGGACCAGCGGGAGCTGATGGTAGGTCTGCCCAGTCACTCAGTCTAATGAACCACAGACTTGTTTACTTTCATTAACCGCTTCACACATAAGACACGTTTTAAAACTTTTTTTTTAAAAATCCAGTCATAAATCTATCCTGGACGCAAAGCGGGACGACATGGAGTCACAGTGTCATTTAGCGTAGCCGTTCCATCTATCGGCATGGTTTTGAGAGTATGGAGGAATCCGGATTACTCAGAGGAAACTCGCACCGATACAAAGAGCATGTGTGAAACTAATAAGTATACACCTTTAGTGTAACAGCCCTTGAACAATCACAGGAATTAACCAGATGCCTTCAGGGACACATAGTCACTTCATTTTTTCAACACTTGTGCGGAATCACAGCAATTGATTTGATAGCTTGAATAAAAACGGCTGCTTACTGCGGCCCTTCAAACACAGGGCAGCAGCATGGGGTCCAAAGACCTCCCAAAACAGCACTGAGACAAGGTTATGAGGTACACATGAGATGAGGGATATAAAAGATACCGCAGAACATTCATTGAGAAGTGGAAAGTGCATGGTACCACACACAGTCTACCAAAAAGCGGGAGTCTTTCAAAGCGAGATAACCGGTAAAGACGACGTTTGGTCTGAAAGGCCACCAGGGACCAAATCGCAACTTCGAAAGACCTTCAGGAGTTTATGTTGAAGAGAGGAAAGCATGTGCATCACGACAATATCAAAGATATTGCACACATCTGGAAGATGTCAAGGTCGATCTGGAGTTTGCACAAGGACACCTGAAGGTTCCTTCAACAAACTGGAAGAAGGTTTTGTGTTCAGATGAATCCAACGTAGAACCTTTTTGGCATGAATAGCGGTATATCGCCAAAACAACACCATCCCAACAGTGAAGCATGGTGTTGGAAGCATGGTGTCGTGAGGATGTTTCTCATCTTCGGGACTGGGGAACTTGTCAAGACTCAGAGGGACATGGATGGAGCTAAGTATCGGGAGATTCTGGGAAATAATCTGCTTGTCAGGAACAGCGTGGATGTTCTGGAGTGGTGTAGTCAAAGCCTTGACCTAAATCCAATTGAAAATCTGTGGAATGACATTCGACCTCTCACAGCAAAGAGTCATGGGGGAATATTTCCAAATCTAACCTTGTGGAGAGCTGTGCAAGAAGACTGGTAGTTGTAGTTGCTGCCAAAGGTGTCTCTACACAGTGTCGGCCCTGGGGGGTGTATACTTGGGAAATGAGGAAAGTTCAGATTGAATTCTCTGCGTTGATGTGGTATGATGTTTTGTGTGGGATCAGGGAAAACAGGTCCCATTTTTAAATCCATGAACTTGACAGAATCAAATGTAAAAAAAAATCTGAAAGGGCGTGCCCTGTGAAGGACTGCCGTCTCATCCAGGGTGTATTCCCGTTCCCATTATTCGCGGGACAGGCTCCGGATCCACCAGGACCCTGATCAGGATAAAATGCTTACTGAAGTTGAATGAAGTTTGGGACTTCATGTTTCTACATTTGCAGTGAAAAAGGGAGGCTCAGGTTCATTCCTCAGATGAACACTTACTCGGCTGCTTTGTTACTCTGTTGCACTGACACACACGCATATGTGAGTGGGCACAGTGAGTTTCCACAGGAAGTGGGTTGTTTTGCTGTTGGTTATTCACTGCAGGGTTGCAAAAGTATGAGTCAGTGTTACCGCAACAAATCACATCTCCTCTGTGCTGACCCCTTCAAGCACCTTTACCTTTGTTTAGCTTTTTCACTTTGCAAAAACTACCATTTTAATGCTTATTATATATTTCTGGGGTCAGGGGCCAGATTCTCATGACGCAAATGTTGTTTGGGTCAGACCTCTTTCTTTCTTTCTTCCTTTCTTTCTGGGTCTTATGTGATTTCTTACCTTTTTGTTTTTGTTCATTTTTTTTTCGTTCTTGCTTGCTGTTTTTTATTCCTGAGTCCTTTCTTCCTTGCTCGCTTTCATTTTTGCGCAGGTGGTAGAGCGGGTTGTCCGTTAATCACACGGTTGGCGGTTCGATCCCCGGCCCGCATGTCTCCACATGCCGATGTGTCCTTGAGCGAGGCACTGAACCCCATGTTGCTCTCGATGGCAGCCTTGCATGGTATATGAGTGTGTGTGTGTGTGTGTGAGAATAGTTGAAAAAGAAGCTGTACAGCTTTGTAGATCCACTAAGGTTAAAAGGCGCTATATAAGTGCAGACTATTTGCTATTATGAAACAAATGTAATGCAATCTAGCTATATAGTATTTCATTTTCTTGATAAATGGACTAATCAATGTTTATATGAAACCACATGAACGTGGAATCTAATTGTCTAATTGTTTCATTAGTTTTATGCTGTTTATTTATTTTAGAAACGAGTTTTGACAGTCACTTGTGTAATGGATTTGGCTTATGCAGAAATGCCAAGTTTTATGGCTCTGTATAACCCTCTATAACCCTCATTACGTGTCTGTGTGTGTTCTGGATTTATAGCGCTGAGGGCTTTGCGTGCTGGATTTGCGTTCGAGTTAGGATGCGGACGTCTTCATTACGGTGTGCTCTTGGCCCGAATGTGTAATTTCGGTGTTCATTAACAAAGTAAACCCAGCGCTGGCCCTGCCCAAATCTAAACTCGCACCAGCTGGCTTGTTTTGAAGACAGATCCGGGCCTCCGCCCAATCAAAACACAGCAGAGGGGTGATGTCATGCAGTACGATGGAGCACCAGAGCTCAGGCAGGGTGTGCGGGTTTGGACATGCTGAGAATGAGCGAGACCGAAAAAGAAAATGGATCAGGGTGGAAAAGATTACTAAAAAGTTATAGTTGGCATTGCCGTAAAATGATTTAGGTCAGGATTTGGGGCAAAGTTTGGTTCTTAACGTCCTAATGATTATTAATGCTTGTTTGCTTTCTAATCCAGTTAATATCGGTGTTGTGAACACTAAATATGCAGTATATCTTTATATCTGTAGTCCTGTTTATTATCTGGGTATGTACTATGTATAATAATTATGAGCGATTACAGAAATGGGCATGTCTACACGTTGTATGCATTCTGTTCACACCAAATAAGATGTGGCGCGTAGCTTGTGCTTTTGAGAAACATGCTCGGATAATGAGAGATGCAAGCCGAGGTGGAGCTGAGCGTGATTTGTCACGTGCTTTGTGGAAACTCCTTACAGCTACAAACACCGTTTCTAGCATTGAAATCATCCAGTTTAGTAGTAAAGAATCAATTTGTGATTCCTGCTACCATTGTGCCAACTGCCAGGATATTTCAGCCAAAAACCTGGTTGCCTCTTCCAGGAGGTTCACACTTGGTTATAGTCGGATTTGAAACCTTTTGAAATGGGCCGAATGGGAATGTCGGCAACTGCTTTATCCACATAACGCTGGTTTACACTGCAAACTTGTCTCTACTTTGAAAAATGGAACGAAGTTTATATTGTTGGTTTTTGCAAATAATAATAACAGCAGGAATGAGCAGAATTGGTTGGACTTTATGTGGTGGCAGACAGGATTGATCAAGAGAATCTGCAGAGCGGGATTGATCAATAATCTGCGGGAGCAGACAGGATTGGTCAAGACCGTCTGCAGGAGTAGACAGGATTGGTCAAGACCATCTGCCGGAGCAGACAGGATTGGTCAAGACCGTCTGCAGGAGCAGACAGGATTGGTCAAGACCATCTGCCGGAGCAGACAGGATTGGTCAAGACCATCTGCCGGAGCAGACAGGATTGGTCAAGGCCGCCTGCCGGAGCTGACAGGATTGGTCAAGGCCGCCTGCCGGAGCTGACAGGATTCGTCAATGCCGTCTGCCGGAGCTGACAGGATTCGTCAATGCTGTCTGCCGGAGCTGACAGGATTGGTCAAGGCCGCCTGCCGGAGCAGACAGGATTCGTCAAGAGTGTCTTTAGGATCAGGTTAGAGAGATGAAGTGTGTCTGCAAGACTATGCAGGATCGATCAAGAGTGTCTGCATGACAAGGTTGATCAAGAGTGTATTGCAGAGCAAGTGGCATTAGTCAAGTGTGTCTGCAGAAGCAGACAGGATTGGTCAAGAGTGTCTGCGGTAGTAAACGGGATTGCTCAAGAGTATCTTTAGAATTGGACAGGATTTGTCAAGAGTGTTTGCCGGAGCATACAGGATTGGTCACAAGTGTCTGCAGTAGGGCATAGGATTTGTTGAGTGTTTGCAGGAGCAGAGAGTAAATGGTAAAATGTAAATGTGCACTTATATAGCGCTTTTATCCAAATCGCTTTACACTGTGTCTCATTCACCCATTCACACACACACTCACACACCAATGGTAGCAGAGCTGCCATGCAAGGCGTCATCCTTGCCAAGTCATAGCTTGCCATCGGGAGCAACTTGGGGTTCAGCATTCACTTCGGCATGTGGAGTCACCCAGGCCGGGAATCGAACCGCCAACCCTACAATTAGTGGACAACCCACTCTACCAACTGCCCCGAGAGTACTGCTCGAGTGTCTGCAGGAGGGTACTTGATTGGCCAAAAGTGTTTGCGGGATGGGACAGAATTGTAAAAGTCTGTTTGTAAGGGCAAGTGGGATTGGTCCAGAGTGTCTGCAGGAGCGCACAGGATTGTCCAAGAGTGTCTGCAGGAGCGCACAGGATTGTCCAAGAGTGTCTGCAGGAGCGCACAGGATTGTCCAAGAGTGTCTGCAGGAGCGCACAGGATTGTCCAAGAGTGTCTACTGGAGTAGGTGGGATTGTCCAAGAGTGTCTACTGGAGTAGGTGGGATTGTCCAAGAGTGTCTACTGGAGTAGGTGGGATTGTCCAAGAGTGTCTTCAGGAGTAGGTGGGATTGGTCAAGAGTGTCTGTGTGAGAAGATGAGATTGGTCAAAAGTATCTGTTTGCAGGAGCAGACAGGATTGATCACAAGGGTCTGCAGAGTGGATGGAATAGGAAGAGTGTCTGCTTGACTGGGCGGGAGTTGTCTGAATTTCTTCAGGACTGCATAGCATGTGGGATTAAGAACAGTCCCGTACACACTAGAATGCCTGACTAAATGCTGCGTTCACAAGCCACATCTCACACATCTCATATTTTACATGTAATCTGACTCCTTTGACAGTTATTATAATTACCTCCTGTATTGTTTGTGTCTGCAAGGTAGGCTTGATGATTAGGCTTCATGTCCATTTCATAACATCCACAGTACATCGGAATAAAGTAGCTTACAGAAAAACCACTTCTCTGACAAGTCCCTTTGAACATCGTCTGTATTTTTAAATCTCGCCAATACAAAAGAGCGCTCCAGTACAAAAGAGCTCTCGGAAAAGTGTCGAAACTCTACACCCACAGGATCAAAGAAATAAGACACGTATGAAAGGACAGAGCATTTGTTGTGGCCCTTATTTGTGCTTAGTAGTGTTTTTAACTGCTAATTTCTTATTATATCCATTACCTGATTTGTGCAATTCAGCAACTGTGGGTCTATTGTTCAAGGCAGTCCCTGTGGACGGAGAGCAAATTAAAAGTAATATGTTTTTCAAGAATGCAACTTTGTTTCCATTTATTTAAATGTACTATTTTCCTTTGTGGGGGGGGGGGGACCCGCCTCAGTTGATGCCAGAAATTGTAATAAATATTGTGAGGCATTTTGATTAATAGTGAAGTCCTGCCAAGGTTTCAGGGCAGAGAAATGAATAGAACCTAAAGGAGAGCTGGATAAAACGCACTCATGAGAACACGTTTTGCACGATAGCAGCCAATATACAATAATATCCGGAGAAACATCTCGGAGATGAACCATGACCCGAACAGTCTCGGTGTGCATCAACGATACAGTCCACGTGATGCGCACGTGTCGCCTCCAGTACGTACCGGATCAGGAGTTGTAATACATGTTGGCTTCAACAGATGGCGAACATCACGGAGACACTGATGAAGCCTCTGGAGAAGTTTCGGAAAGAGCAGCTGGGTTCAGCCAAGGTACTTCCATTTAATTCCCCCCCACCCCCCACCCTCACATCAACACCGTTTCCATCATGGTGTCAAAAATAGCACGTTTTTTTTTATTGGTCTGTTTTTTAGGCCGAGAGGAAGAGATACGAGAAGGAAACGGAGAAGTATTACACGTCTTTGGAGAAGCTCTTAAACATGTCCGCGAAGAAGAAGGAGCCACAGTTGCAAGAGGTACTTCTGACGTAGGGCCGATATGTCCAGTATTTGTGACGATATCGTCTCCTGACAAGCCGAGGATTCGGGTTTTGTTCTAGTGATGTGTCCAGACCGCGCCCGTGTAGCGTGTAGGGTGTAGACACTTTGTGCTGTTTGTAAAAGGGGCTATGAGGAACTGGGAGTTTATTTAACATGCGGATTCGGTGATGGGGGTGGTTATCGGACAGCGCTGTACACCAGGGCTGGAACATGTCAATGGAAGCTCTTAACTGCACGCGGTGTTTCTACTCTCATAACCCAGTGTGTAGCAGGTGTGTATCCAGACGCTCCATGTATTCGTGTTAGAAAAGCATGACTCGCAGTCATCGTGTCTATATCAGATGTACAAGAGTGTCAGTGTGAGTAATGTGTCAGACTTTTAGCACATCTTCAGTATGGAAACGAGCCTCGGCGTGCAGCTTCAGCGAAAAACGCTCTTCTACACCTGCAACACTCCGTCTTACTTTGATGCGGTTTTTTTCACCTCCTGCACACATGTGACCTCCACCCCCCTTTCTCTTTTTCATTTTTGTGGCATTTTATTCATTTCCCTCGCTGTCTCTCTCTCTCTCTCTCTCTCTCTCTCTCTCTGTCTGTCTCACTCTGTTTCTCTCTTTTTCTGTCTCCCTCTCTGTTTCTCTCTCTCTCTGTTTCTGTCTCACTCTGTCTCCCTCTCTTTCTCTCTGTCTCTCTTTCTGTCTCACTCTGTTTCTCTCTCTCTCTGTTTCTGTCTCACTCTGTCTCCCTCTCTTTCTCTCTGTCTCTCTTTCTGTCTCACTCTCTGTTTCTCTCTCTCTCTTTCTGTCTCCCTCTCTGTTTCTCTCTCTCTTTCTGTCTCACTCTCTGTTTCTCTCTCTCTCTCTTTCTGTCTCCCTCTCTCTTTCTGTCTCTCTTTCTGTCTCTCACTCTCACTCTTTCTGTCTCCCTCTCTGTCTCTTTCTCTGTCTCTCTCTCGTTCTGTTTCTCTTTCTCTCTCTGTTTCTCTCTCCCTTTCTGTCTTTCACTCTCTCTCCCTCTCTCCCTCTGTTTCTGTCCCTCACTCTCTCTATTTCTATATCCCACTCTGTTTCCCTATCTGTCTCTCACTCTCTCACTCTTTCTGTCCATCTGTTTCCCTCTCTCTTTTTCTCTCTCTCTCTCACTGTCTCTCTTTCTATAACCCTGTCATTCTCTCACTCTAACTCTGTCTGTCTGCATCTGTCTGTCTCCCTCCCTCTCTCTCCATGTCTGTCTTTCTCTCCCTGCCTCACTTTCTGTCTCTCTGTCTCCACCTCTGTAACTCAAACTCTCTCTACCTCTCTCTGTCTGTCTCTCTCATCAAAGCATTACAGAAAATAAAAGAACTTTTATTCACAACACTTTGGCTATAACACTGAGTGTCCATATAGAAAAATGGAAATTCGAGAATAGAAATTAAATGTTAATTATAGTGGCATCATCATAATCTGTGGCAGAAATAATCTCTCTCTCGCTCTCGCTGTCTCTCAGGCGGATGTGACGGTGGAGATGATGAGGCAGCACTTTCAGGAGGAGTCTTTGGAGTATGTGTGCAAGCTGCAGGAAATCCAGGAGAGGAAGAAGTTTGAGTGTGTCGAACCTGTGAGTGCACGCCTCCTCTCCACTCACCCCACATCACTGTAGACACGCTTGCTTATGCACCTTCTATATTGAGAACTATTTACTTCTTAAGACTGACATGTCATAGATGTTGTCAAACTGTTGCCATGGCAATGCTCGTCCAGGGACGGAAGAGTATTTTGTCACCATTACTGCTCATTACCATGCTGTCTGATGCGGTGACCGCTTATAACACACGGTTATGTTTACTAATCTGGGCTAGTTATGTTCGGTTATGTTTTATGGCAGCTGTTAATCCACAGCACTGTTGAATTCTTGATTGTGATTGGTCAGAAGGTATATTTTCTATAACAGCAGCTCTGGCTGTCGTTCCGGCTGTAGCTGTATCGTAGAGTGATATTAATGTACTCATTCTACTCTGTTATCTTTTCTATAGTAACAGCCTACACAGGGACTTGTACAGTATAGTGGACAATCCACATAATCCAATGCTAATGATTCATGAATCATTTCTTTCTTTTTAACTTCGAGAGAGAAGAACGTACATGTAACTATAAATGGATGAGGTGTCGACATATAATACGCTGTTAATGGAACAGCAGCTCAACTTTGCATCGCTGATTATTTTCCTAGAACAGCACGCCCCCAAGTGGCTATTCCTTACATAACTGGTGTGAGGGATGTCTGATTGGCAATATTTTGATTAAGGTGTTTGCATGATCAGCGATAATCTAATTATAGACCTTATTCTGAATATGACAATATTCTGATTAAGGTGTTTGCATGATCAGCGATAATCTAATTATTGACCTTATTCCGAATATGACAATATTCTGATTAAGGTGTTTGCATGATCAGCGATAATCAAATTATAGACCTTATTCTGAACATGACAATATTCTGATTAAGGTGTTTGCATGATCAGCGATAATCTAATTATAGACCTTATTCTGAACATGACAATATTCTGATTAAGGTGTTTACATCAATCAAAAAACGTTATTAATGCTCCAAGTAACTACGTAATTATGTTCTAAAGTAACCATAACACTAAGGTGTAGACAAATATATTCAAGCTGGATTAAAAGGAAGGCCATGGATTTACACAGATTGGAATATTTTGTATGCTCCAGTGCAGGGAATATTTTCATCAGATCTCAGACGGCCTTTATAACGCTGCTGAAGACGCATTAACGAGCCGTAAAAAGAAATAAATAATCAAATGGGGAAAAAAAAAAACTTGTTGAGAAATAATGTGTCAAGTGACTTTATATGCGATCAGAATGGGCGTCACACTTCTGTTTTCATCAGCTGTCATGAAGCCAAGCGTGAAACAAAGTGAAATGGAGCAAAGGCTACTACTTGTATGCTTATCTGAATATACACCGATGATCTCGGCTCGAAGATTGTGTGTTTGAAGCCGGAAAAAAGGGCAAGTGTATGGATCTGAGCGACTTTGACAGGGGACAAATTGCGATGGCTAGACGACTGGGTCAGAACATCTCCAAATCGGCGGGACTTACTTTGAGACGTACCACCTACCTAAACACTGCTACAGACCAAGTACACCTCTTCATGCACACGGTATTCCCTAATAGCAGTGGCCCCTTTCAGCAGGATAATGCGCCCTGAGACACTGCAAACATTGTTCAGGAACGGTTTGAGGAACACGACTTCAAGGCTTCCAAACTGCCCAGATCTCACTCCGATCGAGCGTCTGTGGGACGTGCTGGACAAACAAGTCTCGACCTCGCGACTTACCGGACTTAAAGGACGTGCTGCAAACGTCTTGGTGCCAGATACCACAGCACACCATCAGAGGTCTTGTGGAGTCCAGGCCTCGACGGGTCAGAGCTGTTTTGATGGCATACGGTTCACTCGGGATAAGTAAGGAATAAACCACTTGGGGGCATGCTGTTATAGGAAAATAATCAGTGACGGTGGTGTGATGAGGTTATATAAACATCTCCTCATCGAAAACATCACCATATCAGTGATTACACACTGTTAACGTGGAGAGTCCTTCATGTATGTTCCTGTGAGTGAGTTGTTGCTATAGAAACCATAATGTATTGGCTTTGACGTTGTAGCTCGAACTATTGGCAGAGCTGCTTTTATAGAAAATAAATCAACACCTTCTGACCAATCAGAATCGAGAATACCACAGTGCCGTGGACTTATGACTTCTGGATTTAATTATTATTATTTTGGGCTCGTTCCAAATAACTGTCAGATTTTCTTTACGTTGTAACAGCAGGTGAGCTGTATTTCTAACTCCTCTCTCTCTCTCTCTTTCTCTCTCTCTCTCTCTTTCTCTAACTTCTCTCTCTCTCACTAACTCTCTCTCTCACACACTATTTCTCTCTCACTCTCACTAACTTCTCTCTCTCTCTAACTCTCTCACTATTTCTCTCTCACTCTCTCTCACACTATTTTTCTCTCTCACTCTCACTAACTTCTCTCTCTCTCTAACTCTCTCACTATTTCTCTCTCACTCTCTCTCACACTATTTTTCTCTCTCACTCTCACTAACTTCTCTCTCTCTCTAACTTCTCTCTCTCTCACTAACTCTCTCTCTACACACTATTTCTCTCTCACTCTCACTAACTTCTCTCTCTCTAACTCTCTCCCTATTTCTCTCTCACTCTCTCTCACACTATTTTTTCTCTCCCTCTCACTAACTTCTCTCTCTCTCTAACTCTCTCACTATTTCTCACTAATTCTCTCTCAAACTTCTCTCTCTCTCTCCCTATTTCTTCTCTAACTCTCTCTTTCTCATATTTCTCTCTCACACACACTTTTCTACTCTCTCTCTCTCTCTCTCTCTCTCTCTCTCTCACTAACTTCTCTCTCTAACTCTCTACTATTTCTCTCTCTCTCTCACACACTTCTTCTCTCTCTCTCTCTCTCACTAACTTATCTCTCTCTCTAACTCTCTCCTGTAAGCATGGGGTACGGAATGGAGTGTTTGAGGCGGTGTGGTGTTGCGAGGAGGCTCTGTGTTCTGTGGTGGAGGGGGAACTTTGTTTTGCACCAGCATTAGGCTGATGATGTTCTTAACGGCTAGCCTTTTGTTGCGCAGACTTATTTTATTTACCTCATTTATTACCTAATAATATATTTATGGTCTTTTTTAATGCTCCTTAAATATTTATTTATTTATATATTGACTCACATTTGACTTTAATGTGTAATGTGTTTAATGTGACCTTTTGTTAAATAAAGGATTGTAATAGTCAAAGTCAAGTCTCTCTCTCTCTCTCTGTCTCCCTCTTCACCACAGATGGTGGCTTTCTTTCAGACCATGTTCACTTTCTACCACCAGGGATTCGAGTTGGCCAAAGACTTTGACCACTACAAAAGAGCCCTGCAGATCAATATTCAGAATGTGAGCAACTCTTTATAGTTTATTTGAGTAAATATGCTGCAAAATGCTGGTTATAGGGTTGTTAAAAAAAAAAAAAAAAAAAAATCATTACAAACTCCTTAGTCTTTGTTCCGTAACCATAGCAGCGTTTCCCAGCCACGCACGTCTGGTGTCATGAATGTCACATGGCAACCATAAGTGAAAAAAACACTCAGTTTGGTTAATAAATGTGCACTCAGGGCTTCGTCCTCAGTGTGTTACACTCTCACGCTTGTTTATGGCTCTGCAGGAAGGGACAGGCTGAAACAGGAAGTGGGAAAAAAAATATCAGGGAAGCATTGGAGTTTCCAGGAGAAAGCGTGAGGGCTTTGTTTTCATTGGCCTTCCATTGTGTGCGTTGAACATATAGCCCGGAAGATCGAAGGTCACCTGTGAGACTGTGGTCCGTGTTTGGGGGTGGGGCGCTGTGGGGGTTGGGCCTGGGGGGGTTTTGGATTCTTCTGGTGTGCTAAGATTTTCTGGTGTTCAAAAGATTGTTACAGATTCATTTTGTGTGTGTGTGTCTTTACATTTGCACAGGGCCCTCCACTAATATTGGCGCCCTTGGTAAATAATAGCAACGGAAAATTGTCTTTATTGTTTAACCTTTTGAACTTTTCTTTAAAACATTCGCAAAAATACTCTGCTGTCATGGATATCAAACGATTGTAAACAAAACAGAGGTTTATAAAAAAAAAAATCTTTGTTAAACATTGGTGTGCAACAATTATTGGTACCCTTTTTGTCAATACTTTGTGCTATGTCCCTTTACCAAGATATCAGCTCTGAGTCTTCTCCTATAACGCCTGATGAGGTTGGAGAATACATGGTGAGGGATCTGAGACCGTTCCTCCATACAGAATCTCTCCAGATCCTTCACATGTCGAGGTCCACGCTGGTGGACTCTCCTCTTCAGTTCACCCCACAGGTTTTCTATGGGGTTCTGGTCAGGGGACTGGGATGGTCAGGGCAGGACCTTGATTTTGTGGTCAGTAAACCATTTTTGTGTTGATGTTGATGTATGTTTTGGATCAGTGTCCTGCTGGAAGATCCTACCACGAACTGTTTGAAGCTTTCTGTCAGAGGCAGTCAGGTTTTCATTTAATATCTGTAGATATTTGATGGAGTCCATGATCCCATGTGTCCTAAAAAAAATGTCCAGGTCCTCTGGCAGAAAAACAGTCCCAAATCATTAAAGATCCACCTCCATATTTAACCGTGGGCATGAGGTACTTTTCCATATGGCTACCTCTCTGTGTGCTCCAAACCCACCTCTGGTGTTTATGACCAAAAAGCTCTATTTTGGTTTCATCTGACCATAGAACCCGATCCCATTTGAAGTTCCAATAGTGTCTGAAACTGAAGACGCTCGAGTTTGTTTTTGGATGAGAGTAGAGGATTTTTTCTTGAAACCCTTCCAAACAACTTGTGGTGATGTAGTTGTCGGATTGTAGTTTTGGAGACTTTCTGACCCCAATACACCACTAACTTCTGCAATTCTCCAGCTGTGATCCTTGGAGATTTTTTGCAAACTCGAACCGTCCTCTTCACAGTGTATTAAGACGATATAGACACGCGTCCAATTCCAGGTTGATTCATAACATTTCCAGTTGACCGGAACTTCTTCATTATTGCCCTGATGGTGGAAATGGGCATTTTCAATCCTTGTGCTGTTTTCTTATAGACACTTCCCATTTTGTGAAACTTCCTGTTCCTAGTCACCCCACAGTTTTTCATAAAACAAAATAACTATATATATGGGAATATACTTCAAATATATTTCCTCATATGAATTCATGGGGGTGCCAATAATTGTTGCACACCTATATTTAACAATTTTTTAAAAATATGAAACTGTGTTGTTTGCAGTTGTTCGATATCCACGAGAGCAGAGAGTTTTTGTGAATTATTTTAAACAAAACATCAAAAGGTTCAACAATGAAGACACTTTTCCCCAGTCTGCTATGCTCATATTTACCAAGGGTGCCAATATTAGTGGAGGGCAGTGTATATGTGTGTGTCTTTACTTACTGCGTGTGTGCGTAGACACGGAGCCGTTTTGAGGGAACACGCTCTGAAGTGTTTGACCTGATGAAGAAGATAAAAGAGGCTCCACACAACTACAGACAGACCAGCCGCATCAGCAGCGAGGGCTACCTCTACGTCCAGGAAAAACGTAACACACACTTACACACACACACACACACTCACACACAGAGACACATGGGCTTGTCTTCTACATGTCTCTAATGCAGTCAGAATGAGATGGATTCAAAATCTCACAAAACCTTTGAATAATCTGTTATTACTTCTGTTTACTTGATAATAACGTTTCACTCCGGAGCTTCAGAATTACTGACCGGTGTGTTTATAATAGCTGAAACGCGCACTTACCTGCCAAAATAAAATAAAATAAAATAAATAAACAAGATTCCTGGCATGTCCATTTGTTTTCCATCCTGGAGTTAAACCTGTTTGACAGGACCTCATTGAGAACCACGGGAGTGCCGAAAATGCCGTTAAGGCTGATTTTCTTCATATTTAAAATAAATACAATGTTAGATGATGTGCTTGCTCAGGCTAATTCATTATCGTGCATGGATTTGCGAGGGTGGAAAATGTACAAGAATGTATTGTGAATGTATCCCCCGACCCCTAAATCCCCCCCCCCAACCGAATTACGTCCGGTGAACCGATCCTGTGATCCTGTGCAGGTCCTCCTCCGTTCGGCTCCAGCTGGGTGAAGAGGTACTGCACCTTCGTCAAGGAACAGAAAATCCTCCACATGATGACGTACGACCCCAAGTCCTGCGGCAAGTTTGTGAGTGACGGTCGCTTCGACGCTCCCCGATGCCTCTTTCCATTCCAGCGTGTTTTGATTTATCGCGTCCCCCACTTCTCTGTAATAACGTCATGATCGGGCTTTTTTTTTCGCTTGAAATCTTGTGTGTTCGTCCTGCCAGGGTGAAAACGAATCCGTCACACTCAAATCCTGCGTGAGGAAAACGACAGACACTCTGGACCGCCGGTTCTGCCTGGAGATCGAGATTACAGACCGGTAGGTCAAACGTTCCAGACAGCGACGTTCCGGATTGAAATATCTGTTCTGTCCGACATTCGGTTTCAATAAAGCGTCGGACAGCTCGTAATGACCGTCCGGTGATTCTCGGGATTTAGAAACGGTCTGTTTGGGCTCCTGTAGGACAGGGGCTTTAAGAATACTGCGAGTCGTAACTTCCTGGCAGAGGCAACCAGGGGCGTGGCTATTATTCCATCTATTCGATGTATTCACTAGGGGTGCCAACATTTTTGAGTGAAAATGTTATTAAATGTAGGGTTTTTTTTTTCTTTGTTATATTTATATTGAGGTTTGTATTGTATGAATTCTATGGAAATTGTATATACAGTCATGTGAAAAAATAAGTGCACCCCATGTAAATTATTTATTTATTTATTTTATTTATTTATTTATTTATTTGGACAAGAAAGCATTTGATCCTCTTGGAAACAGTGCTTATTAATAAAGCTGATATACTTAAACAAACCCCAAAGGAAAATTAGCTTTTTGAGTCATTTATTCAACAGAAATATAAATTCTGTGGGAAAAGTAAGTACACCCTTGTCCTCAGAAGCTAGTATCGCCCCCTTTAACAGAAATAACCTCTTGCAGGTGTTTTGCATTATTATCCACCAGGCTTGCTGGAATTTCTGACCACTCTTCCATGCAGTATTCTTTCAGTCGCGAGACGTTTGAGGGTTTTCTTGCATGTTCTGCGTGTTTTATTTCGACTTTTTTTTTTACAGTATTCCGTCGCCATCGTGATACGGTTCTTTCGTGACATCGTCTAACCCTAGTGCAAATGGCCGAGACCGATGTTTGTTCCGAACAGTGCCAGGTCTTGTGTTTTGAAGGGTGCATATATTTCAGGACAGTAATAAAAAGATGAAATGGAAAAAGATTGAATTCATGACCTGAATTGTGCTTAATAACAAACTATCGACTTGCATAATAATATACGAACACGGAAATAATGAACTGAACTTAACATACAGGATATAAGGTGTGTGTGTGTGTGTGTGCGTGTGTGAGTTATACAGTATGGGGCTGTGTGTCGTATCTGACGTGTTCTCACTCCGGTTGTGTTTCCAGCCCCTGCACCGTGCTCACAGTCCAGGCCCTCTCTGAAGATGACCACAGATTCTGGATGCAGGCGATGGGAGGCAAAGAGCCGGTGAGTGCTCGAAACCCGCGGTGTCACGAGTCTTTACAGTCCGATATCGATGTCTGTCTGCACCAAAGATTAAAGATGTATTGGATTTATTTATTTTTTCCTCATCCATTACAGGTCCACCATCTCGGGAAAACGTTTTTGAAAGAACGAGCAAGTAAGTTCCTATTCGTTTGTTTCATTCTCCAATCAAATTCATTCTCGACATCACAAGAGAGAGGATATATACAGCCGGGTGCAAAAGTTTGACCCCCCTCCCCCCACCCACCCAGAACACGAACTGAAATAAATGCTAAAAAGTATGAAACGTCGTTCCTTTTCAGGAACGACCCAACAATCCAGAACATGAAGTTAAAAGAGGGCAGATGGATTGAAAAGAGGCTGGAAAGCATACACAGGGGTTGGAGGCTGATATTTGGGCATGCACGGTATTGGAGAATATTTCCGTCACATTTAGAAAGTTTAAAAAAAAAAAAAAAATTATTTTAATTTTTACTATTAATATCGTGTTTATAATATTTGGCCTTTTTTTTTGTCGCTTATGATGATGAAAAACACAAAACCACTGAACCCCTTTTGTTCGGAGGGTGCGCAAACTTTTGCACTGTTCAGACTAATCGTTCCGTGCTCAGTAACGTGTAGAAAGTGAACTGAATGCAAGCTTTCTTGTTCGTTGGTCTGCAGTCGATGCACAGCTGGACGACGTGGGCGTGAGTTTTGTGAGGAATTCGATCAACGCTGTCGAGGCGAGAGGTAACGATGTCAGCTCTGCTCGAATGGCTGTTTACTTCTCCTTATTATTCTTATTCTTATTCTGAAGCCAGAACCATGTGACGGTAAACCCGAGCTCATGACGCCTCTCAGGCCGCAGTGAGGCAGCGTCTCACGCCAACATCACATCCACGTTCACTCTGAGAGCAGAAGGATCCGCCGGATCCGGGGATTACAACTCGGAATAACTCACTAACTGTACTGCTCTCCAAATACTGCCACCTACTTCCTAAAGGGGGCGCAAAGAACGATCTTTCTTTCCTTCTTTCTTTTTCTTTTGGTTTTTGTCCTTCCTCCTTTTCTTTCTTTTGTCCTTTCTTTCTTTATTAATTCATTTATTTATTTTGTTCCTTCCCTTCCTTCTTTCTTTCTTTTTTTGTTTTTTGTCCTTTCTTTCTTTCTTTCTTTTGTTCCGCCTTCCTTACTTTATTTCTTCATTCCTTTATTTATTTTTTTATTTTTTTATTTTTGTTTGGGTTTTTTGTTCTCTTTCTTCCTTCCCTCCTTCCTTTCTTTCTCCTTTCCTTTCTTTATTTCTTTCTTTCCTTCTTTCTTTCTCCCATCCTTTCATTCTTTTTGTCTTCCCTCTTTCTTTCTTTCTTTCCTTCTTTCTTTTGCCTTCCTTTATTTATTTGTGTTTGGGTTTTTTGTTTTCTTTCTTCCTTTCTTTCTCCAATCCTTTTTTTCTTTCTTTTTGTCTTCCCTCTTTCTTTCTTTCTTTCTTTCTTTCTTTCTTTCTTTCTTTCTTTCTTTCTTTCTTTCTCCCTTCCTTTCTTTCTTTCTTTCCTTCGTTCTTTCATTCTTTTTGTCTATCCTCTTTCTTTCTTTCTTTCTTTCTTTATTTCTTTTTTAACCATTCCTTTCTTTCTTTCTTTCTTTCTTTCTTTCTTTCTTTCCTTCTTTCTTTCTCCTTTCCTTTCTTTCATTCTTTTTGTTTTCCTTCTTTCTTTTCTTTCTTTCTTTCTTTCTTTCTTTCTTTTTGTCTTCACTCCTTCTTTGTATTTCTTTCCTTCCTTTGTCTTCTTTCTTTCTTTCTTTCTTTTTTTCTTTCTTTCTTTCTTTCTTTCTTTCTTTCTTTCTTTTTCCTTCTATCTTTCTTTTCCTTTTTGTCTTCCCTCTTTTTTCTTTCTTTCTTTTATTTCATCCTTTCTTTCTTTCCATATTTATTTAGTTAGTTCTTTCTTTCTTTCTTTTGTCCCTTCTTCCTTTATTCATTTATTTTTGTTTCTTTGTTTATTTTGTTCTTTCTCTCTTTCTGTGTTTTTTGTTTCTTGTTGTCTTCCCTCTTATTTCTTTTTTCTTCTTTCATTCTTTCTTTCTTTTTTTCTGCCTGTTTGTCTTTAAAAATATTCCCTCAGGTTGTACAGAAAGACCCATTTAAAACTCTCTCACTTCCTTTCTATCTATTGTTTTTTTTTCCCCCTTTCTCTCTCGAAAAAAAGAAAATGCCATTATTTACAAACAATAATGTTATGATATTAGAAAATGCTTGTTTATGTAACTATTTATTATTATTTATTCATCTCTCGGAATGTTTTCTTTAGTGTTAATTCAGTGATTTATTCGTTAAATACATGTTTTATTTAGCAGTAATGTTGACGCGTCATTTTGAAAGATAATGCCAGTGTCCAGAAAGAAAGAGAGAAAATATTTTATAGCATAATTCTATCATTCATGCACACATGCATACAATTCTAAATGCATTTTCTATGACTATAATCATTTCACTTTTTTCTGTTTATTTTTTCGACCTATAGCATTGCTTTACCTTCACGCCCTTAATAATAATATAATAATAATAATAATAAACTTTATTTTATAGAGGGCCTTTAAAAGCAGCTTCTCAAAGCGCTGTACACAAAATAAGCAGTACACAGAAAATTTATTTTAAAAGTTAATAAGAATAACAACAATAATAATAATAATAATAATAATACAAGTAAAAAAAAACCCCAATATTAAGATTGTATAGTTTGGAGTTGAATATAGTGGACTTGGAGCTGAATCCGACTTCAGCATGGGCAAGTTATTGTAATCTGCACTTGAGTGATTGAACACTAGAGGGCAGACTGAGCTCACAGTTTCCTCTGGCCTCGCCGTGCACCTGTTGTACCCGGGTCAGAGTCAAACACACGCTACACGGCTGGTAAACGGACAGCCCTTCAGCTTTACTGCAGGGAGTGCGTTGGTAAGAGCCGAGCGCTGATCAGTGTGTTGTTATGGATGTGTGCAGGGATCAATGACCAGGGCTTGTACAGAGTGGTCGGGGTCAGCTCCAGGGTGCAGAAGCTCCTGAGTCTAATGATCGGTAAGTTCCACTCTCACACTGTCTATAATAGAGTGTGTGTTTACTCTTATAACTGCATCTATAGCTTAGGGGTCATGTCCACGCAGTACAGTAACGACATGACTACTACCAGTGTGCTACTATATCTTAGGGTGATGTACTACTTCCTAAGCTGTTTCCCACAATGCAGTGCAATGAAAAGCTGGAAAGATAAGTCTCGGTTTCTGGTTGATTCAATATGAAGTTAGTACTGTATGACTAAATC
Organism: Ameiurus melas; assembly: GCA_012411365.1. Taxonomy (NCBI): domain Eukaryota; kingdom Metazoa; phylum Chordata; class Actinopteri; order Siluriformes; family Ictaluridae; genus Ameiurus; species Ameiurus melas. The sequence goes on from CM022755.1 coordinate 34,347,574, forward strand.
AATCCCGTAACGTATTCAGGCCATATGTTTTATAGTGTAATGAAGTTTGACGGTACGTGTTTAGATCATTTTATAAAGCATTCCTTATGCGTACCAGTAGAATTATTTCTCAAAATGCACCAGACTTTGTTACGCAGATGAACGTTCCCGTTCTACACAGAAACCACCTTCAAGTCGTCCGATTGGTACAAAGCACTGACATTGGAGACTCCTTCCAAAAGTAAACAAGGTTAAATAAACCCCAGGAAACCTCATATTAAATATGACACTTTAAAAAATATATTTTTTTTATTTTATTTTTTAAAAATAAAATGTTTTTTATTTATTTTACACCTTAATCTGCGTACCACGAGTAAGTTGTTACTATATAAGCAATTATTATAACGACCGCGTTACTATATACCTGTAGTTCGGAGCTGTGCTACTGACAAAGCTGCTGTTGTAGAATATTAATCAACACCTCCTAACCAATCAGGTTCACGGCTTTAAGGGCCGTAAGTTCAAGAGCGTACGCTCCTGTACGTTTCATCCCGGACTCTGCGGACGAACTCCGACTCGGAGAAGTTTTGGGCCCGGAGCCAAAATTTCATCTCGGCCTCATTGGCATTCAGACGACTCTCCCGTCTGGGCCGTGTCTTTCTCCTTCTTTGTCTCTATTCCTCTGTCCTACTGTCCTGTCCTTGTCGGTGACACTTGGCTCCAGGCTGGCAATCAGATTTCCACCTGCTCTCTGCTGCTTTTCCCCCTCTATCCTGCAGCCACTTTCTCGTCTCAGCTCAGAGCCATCCCTCTTGCTCTTCCGGTGTTTGTAGTCTCCACCTTACTTTCATACTTTTCTGCTTTATTATTATTTTTTTTTCCCTCCTACACCTTTACCCTTACTCTCTGCTTTTCTCTCTCTCTCGCTCTCCTTCGTTGTCTTTCTTGCTTGCCTCTTCGCTTTCTTCTGCAGACGTTTCCCCAGCCATTGGCCCTGTGCACTGAATTCTAATCGGTCGTTTGAATCGGCCTGCCGCGACCCGAATCCATCCACCCTTGAATTAAAAAGCCATTATCGCCGTCCTAACAACGGTGGCGGCCATTTTACTTTTCATGATCGACTCTAGTCTGTGATATGGTGTCAGTCATACAAAACTATAGTGCAACCCAACGGGCGTCGTTCGAGCCCGTACACCGACCGGCAATAACATTAAAACCTCAGACAGGTGACGCGAATAACGGCGGCAGCTGTCGAGGGGTGGGATATGTTTATTAGGCAGCAAGTTGACCGGTCAGTCGGCGGAGTTGATGTGTTGGAAGCAGGACCAAATCGTGATGGACAGCTAGACGACTGGGTCAGAGCATCTCCAAAACTTGTGTGATGTTCCCAGTATGCTGTGGGGACGCAGTGTGACGCTCTGGGCGATGTTCTGCTGGGAAACCCCGGGTCCTGGCATTCGTATGGATGTTCCTTTGACACGCACCACCGACGTAAACATTGTCGCAGACCAAGTACACATCTTCATGGCAACGGTATTCCGTAATAGTAGTGGTTTCTTTGAGCAGGATAATGCGACACTGTACAAATTGTTCAGGAACGGTTTGAGGAACATGACAAAGAGTTCAAGGTGTCGATTCGGCCTCCAAATTCCGCAGATCTCAATCCGATCGAGCGTCTCTGGGATGTCTCTGGACAAACGTGTCCGATCCGTGAAGGCCCGACCTCACGATGTACAAGACTTAAAGGGTCTTCTGCTAACGTCTTGGTGACCGATACTTCAACACACCTTCAGAGGTCTTATAGAGTCCATGTCTCGACGGGTCAGAGCACAAGGAAGACCTACACAATATTAAACAGGTGGTTTTAATGTTCTGGCTGATCGGTGTATTTAAACTCAAAGACCATGTCCTTCAGATCTCAACAAAACCAAAAAACGGTTGTTATCTAGATCCCTTATTGGTTCTTCAATTGTCCTTCTGGAGAACCCCCTAAAGGTCCCAAAGCAGTGTGTTTCACAACAGCCAGTAGCACTCGATATACGTCACACGCATGTCAAATCTCAACAACCCAGGCAGCAGCTTAGCGAGCTAGCTAAATATATGGAGGGCAGTGAAGAGTTTAATGGGACCCTTTTAATTACTCCTTGAAGTAGGTAAGTACCTGATGGTGTATAAAAACAGAATCGCATTCTCGCTCAGTCTAAGGAAGAGCCCCAAGGTGGTAAAACGCCTCCGAGAGGCTCCTGAGACAAGGCCGTGGCCTCGTATAAAAAGTTCTCCTTTTTATCCCCCCAATCAAGCGATGGTTAGAAAAGCACATAATATACATAATAATCAATTTTAATCAAAACTGTCATATTGCTGTGCATTACCTCCAGGGTCGGCGGGTTGATTCCCACCGGGGCCATGCGTGTGTGGAGTTTGCATGTTCTCCCCGTGCTGCGGGGGTTTCCTCCGGGTACTCCGGTTTCCTCCCCCAGTCCAAAGACATGCACGGTAGACTGATTGGCATGTCTAAAGCGTCCGTGATTGTGCCCTGCGTTGGACTGGTACCCTGTCCAGGGTGAACCCCGCCTTGTGCCCGATGCTGCCTGGGATAGACTCCAGGTTCCCCCTTGACCCTGAAAAGGCATAAGCGGTAGAAGACGGATGGATGGATGGATGGATGGATACCCCAAAGCACCAGTTTAATTGATCCTGGGCCACTTCAAATCATTACGACATATTCCTTCCAGAAATTCTTTCGCGTTATCTCACGTTACATGGTAGCTAGCTAGATAACAAAATCGGGCCAGACTTATTTATAAATGCTTACGTTTTTTCCTTCTTAAAGACTTCCATACATCGAGTTCATTGGGCAAAGACATTCAGCTTCCCGTTGTCTTGCTTCCTTTTTCATTATCATCAGGATCTTCTGTACTCTTCTGTGCGTTTCTTTTGATTATAAATGGCACTCGGTTAACGTGGGTGGATCCGTCGTGACAAATTTTCCGAGATAAAGACGTCAGGTTATCCCGACTAGGACTATTCATGACCGTTAACCTCGCTCTGTCCACGATATACTATAGCGCGTCACTATTCGATTTGATTTGTAGTTTGATTCTTGCGTATTTGTTTCCATGCCACGTCTGCGGAGCTTTCCAACTCTGAACAAAGCCTCAGGATTGAACTTTTTTAATTTATTTATTTATTTTTAAACGGAATTTTTTTCGAAGCACTTTAGCGCGACTTAAAGAACACCGTAAAGAGCGAAGCACTCCTGATATTTCATTTGCATGTGTCGGATGCGTCTGTTGTACCGTGAAACCAAAGACACGTAACCAAAAGTTGCTCGGAAGTCGAAAACGACATGACACATCTGTTTCACCCCAGAAAGTACATTTTCACACGTTTACACCTGAAGTGGGTTTTTTTTCGGGGGATTTAGTTTTTTTTTTTTTTCCTGCACGGTTTTACTGAAGGGAAATAGCCTGATCTTCCATAGGTTTCACATCTGTAATGATAGGAACGTGTCCGTTTCTAAAACTCTGACCTTTCCGTAGCGACACAAATGCTTCACCTTCCTCGTTATAGAGCTGGGGACAGACAGATGGGGAGGGGGACAGTGTAATACGGCATTTTGTTCAGATAGGTAATTGTGATGAATGTGCGGGCGAGATGTTCTTGGATTAGACTGGGATTTCTGAAAAGCCTGTAATTCACTTATTGTAGAAAATGAATAAATTTGGATTATTTTCGACCCTGATTTTAGAGCAGTTAGCGTTTTGTGTTGCAGCTGCGCGCTTTCCTGATGATTATACCTGCATTTTTTTTTTTTTTTTGTTGTTCGTCTCCGTCTTTTCCGCTTGTGTCTCTCGCTCTTTATCACACTTCCTGATGTTTTTTTCTTTCTTTATCACAGTTACACTTACACCTGCCTTATTCTCCCTCTACGTCTCGCTCAGTCGTCACACACTCGGGTTTATATGTTGTTCGAGGTGTATATAGGAGTGAATCTGATACTTCATCAGACCTCAAGCTAATTCTGATCTCAGATCTCCTCATCCCAACTAACTTATCGGCCTATATATCTAATTGTCTGTCTGTCTGTCTATTTTATTGTTTTGGTTTTTTTTTTCAGTTTAGTGCTCCACGATATATAATTTATTAATTACCTTTAATTGCTAGTAATTTGTGAATTCATTCATTTATTCACCCCCCCCCCCCAAAAAAAAAACCAAACAAACCAAAACAAACCCCAACAGTTTTTAATGTTATTAGTGCTGCACAATACATCAATGATTAATTAATTACCTTTGACATATTGATATTGACTTTTTCAACTCTATCAGAAATGTGCAGGTCATTTCTATGAATGAATTTGCACTCATCATCCACTTTGTTAGGATCACCTGCACTAGCATTCATTTATCTAATCTAATCAGCCAATCATGTAGCAGCAGCAGCACAGTGCATACAATCATGCAGATACAGGTCAAGAGTTTCAGGGATCTAGTAACTCATATGATCCCTCTTTACACCTGCGGTGAGCAGAAAAGCATGGCGGGATGCACAAAACATGCAGAAGACCACGTCAGGTTCCACTCGTGACCGCCAGGAGCTGGAATCTGAGGCCATCATGAGCACAGACCCGACCCAATCCGGGCGTTCAATAAATCGATCAACTGGTCGCGGTGATGTCATGTCCCATTCATGTTTCCCCCCTGTGTTTCATTTTTCCTCAGATGAAAAGAGTAGCGACGTGGACTTGGCCACGTGTGAGGACTGGGACGTGAAGACCATCACTAGCGCTTTAAAACAGTACCTGAGGTAGGAGACAGGCACGCTACCATCATGTTACCGCCATTAGATGTGTGCTGGAGACTTAATGCAGTGAAATAATAGAAGTCTGTTTGGCTCAAAGTTGGTTTTCGTTCATATTCCATTTCTATAAACAGGAATAAACGAACATAAATGAGCAGACTTTTGGTCAGTTGCAACGTAGTTGAACGCTACAATGTTTTTTGTTTGGTTTGTTTGGAAAGCCACATTTCATCCAAATGACACGTTTATTTAATACGGACACATTCAGTTCATAATGAGACATATTTCATAATGACATTTACTTCATAATGACACGAAGATTGTATAATGACGTTTATTTTTTAATAACACATTTACGTAATCGTGATGCATTTATCTTATAATGACGTTTATTTCATAACATGTGACAGGCACGTTCAGTTTAATAAATTAATTTAGTCTAAAATATGAAGCAGCTCTTCTGAAGATTCGAGTATTTATGTATGGAAAGTGTTTTGGGTGACAGATTTTTTTTACTTTACTTGTAACTATATTAGCCTCACACGTCAAACATTTTCATTTAGTGGTAGAAAAATTAGATCCGTATACCCCCCCACCCCCCTTCGTCGTGGAGAGATCGGGAGCAGACTCACAAAGCCAGGTTCATCCGTCCGTCCCCTGTCCCTGCTCAGGACAGCGAAGATGCAGAAGCCACACGGCGGCGTGTCGTCATCGGTTACTTCTCTGTGTGACTTCAGACAGGAAGTGCTATGATACTGAGGTCATAATGTCATGGGACACAAAATTCCATTCAGCTGTTCCTAAAGTAATGGTTCCAGCTGGGTGATCATTGTCTTCATTCTACTTTCCCCTGCTTTCCGCTAAGAACATGGTGACACGCTGTATGGTTCTGCGTTTATAATGCCGACTTTATATTCGGAATATCACGTTACGCCATGACACAATGCATCAAGGTGCAACAGTTTTACTGCAAATCACGTCCCGGGTCCCAATCTACACAAGATACGCTGTTCACGTGATCTCATCGTTCATGGAGAGCCGGTGAGATCTGCGCTCGTGAAGACCGATAACCTGATCGCTCCGGATTGCGACGACCGACACGCATTCTACGTCATGCGCTTACACCACCATGTCACGGCGGGTTGAAAAGAGCTGTTCCATAGCT